>CAUYUJ010014539.1:241758-254258 GCA_963575745.1 Prorocentrum cordatum
ATAATGCAGCCCCGACAAGCATCACTCGCTCGAAAGCGTTCCAACGGTTGTGCTGCGCCGTGCGGATGCCTGCCACCGCGGCAGAGAACATCTGCGGTTCCAAATGCACGGCGGCGTGCTCGACGGCCTTCCGCCGCTGCTCTTCTGCTTGTCGCCGCGCCACCTCGCGCTCCGCAAGCACTAATCTGCGCGCGTGCTCGCGCAACTTGGCCTCAACCCCCCTCGCAGCATCAGTGTCCGCTCGGTGTTTTCTGGCTTCCTCTGCGCGCCTCTGGCGCTCATGTTCGTCAAAACGCAAGCGCCCGAGAACCGCCTCGGCCACGGCGGGGTTCTCCTGCTTCGCGCCAGTCAGTTGCTTCAGAAGTTTCAGGCGCTCCCTTTCCAAGTATGCCTGCAAAGAATGCTGCCCGATAGCGCGGGCATGCTCAATCATGATGTCCACGGACTCCACCTTCGATACCCCGCACTGCGCCCTCTCCAGCTGGGCGCTTGTTTCGGCCGCGCCCTGGGTGCTGCTCGAGGGGGGGCCGCTCGTGCGGACCTCTTCCTCGTCGGCCGCCACGATGGCATCCTGGGGGTCCCCCTGTGGGAGAACATCGTCCCACGGTGTATCGTTGTCCTGGTCCACGCATTCCCCCTCGTCGTCCTGGCCGGGCAGGTAACGGTCCAGGCACCCCCTCTTCGGGTACACTGTCACGAGGAGTGCAATGGTCTCCTTCGCCCACGGCAAGTTCCCGCGATCGTACTCCTCGTCCACTTCGGCCAGGCACTGCCTCTTCAGCTGTTCCATGTTCAACTCATCCCACAGCCCCTGAAGAGTCGCCTCGCCCAGACGGTTCTGCTTGCCATCAAGACTTCCCCGCGCCATGTTGTGCACTCCAAACGCGCTGGCGCGCTTGTGCATATCCGGATTGTCCCAAACCGAGCAAAAGCATCGGATGCAGTCTCTGTGCGTCATGCTCCCCATGGATGCGGGATCCGCCTCCTGCTTGGCTGAAATTGTCACGGATTCGTTGTACTGGTAGTGCCCGCTGAACGGCCCATGCAAGTGGGTGTCGTTTCCTTGAAGGGAACCTGTGGTCCCAGGCGCCACTAGCGCGGGGCCAACATAACCGTGCTCCCAACAAACGTCGATCAATTCCTTTGCCTGATGAGGTCCGTACACGTCCAAAGAGGCAATCCGCCATTCCCGCCCTGGCCGAAGAGGCTCTAGATGCTTTCTCATGAACTCCAGCACCTCCGCTGCGGCGTAAGACGCGCTCGGGGAGACCTGCACGGTGACCTTGTGTGCGGCCGACAGGTTGTCCGCGCGGGCCTCTTCCAACTCCTCTTGCAGCCGACCCAAAACAATTGGGCCGCCCTTGAAGAGGAGCTCCGCAGGAGGAACCGCGCTAGCGCGCAATTGGTCTGTGGTGCACATGGTCATAGCCGTCCACCGCTCTCTCGTGTGCCCGTGGTTCTCCACGATTTCCACGTCCCCCCCCTTCCACGCCAACGTCTTCCTCGCGTGGGACCCTCCCTCCGCTCTGTGAATGGGCTTCTGGTCCCAAGAATCAATGTGAGGGTCGTATCCGTGGTGGCGAAACACCCACCTGCGCAGGCGAAGCAAATTGCACCAATATATTTTCACTCTCTCCTTCCACATCCACCGTGGAACCTTCCACCTCTTGTTCGGGGTTCGGGGGCTGACGTGATACTCTGTGCGCCAGTCCTTGAGCCGATGGCTGGTGATCTTCGGTACGTCGATCCTCGGGGGCGCCGCTTGGTTCGTCTCCAAGTGCTCCGCGATGTACTTCGCGCGCAGATGCTTGGCCTTGTCTATCAGCGTCTCAGGAAGAATGCGGCCCTTCACCGTTCCACGATAAGAGCAGAACCACTGGAAGAGCATCTCTCTGAAGAGCGGAGCCTTCTTGCGCCTGCCCAGCGGGGTCCTTGACGGGGCCCGGCAAGTTTTCCGGCCGCTGCGTTGCAGGACGAATCCACTAGCGCGGGACGTCCCCTCGCGCTTCTGCACCCATCTGAAGTGTCGCACGGCGGCGCACGTCTCCCGCTGGGAAGGCTCCCTGCCCAAGCGCTTGTGTAACCAGGTGGCGACGAAACCACGCGGTAGGCGGCCCTTGGGCCCAGAGACATTGGCTGCGGCGACATGATCCCGAAGAGCTCGCCCGATTTCCAAACGCGCTTCAAGTTTTTCAGACCGATATCCCCCTCTGCATCGCCTGCGAGGCTGCTCAGGCTTGGGAGGTCGAGGGCCCATGGCCCGTTTCCTCCCTCTTTCCGATAGCATCCCCAGCACGATGCCCGCGTCGGGCATTTCTGATGTGGGGTTCAGGCCAGCAACGTTGCAAATGCCGTGGACGAATGCTGCTGTCTCGGAATCTCTCCCGCCATCGTCCTGTGCACCCTCTCCCGCGCTCGCTAGCGCGAGCGCTGGAGGGCCCACTGGAGGTGCTCCCGAGGAGAGCGCTGCCAACCTCCCCATGGCCAACGCCCAGGCAGCGCAGCACGCTGGGCTGGCGGCCTGGCTCGCCAGAAAGGACGCAACCTTCGCGCGCTCGGCCAACCGCGTCTCCTTTGTGTCAGGTGCGCCCCTGCACCGCAGGACGGAGCGCGGCAGGCAATCCCTGTCCGCAAGCACTGGCCACATACTCAGTCCCCGAGTAGACAAGTTGCTGGCGAGGCGACTGCTGCACGGGAAACCTCGGCCGCCGCACTTGGACCCGTCGCAAGGCACGCGAGGCGAAAAACTTTGCAACCCTGGTAAGACGTACGCGGGGAAGAAGTGGATGCCTTTCGTCTTGCCAACAAGGTCTGCCAATGACGATGCATGATGCAACTCAGTGCAGTCCTCATCGTGCCGCGATATCCAGCCCACTCCTAATCGCAGCGGCGCCTCGTCTGGATGGTGAGCTACGCTGGCCTGGACATCGCCTCCGGCTCTGCCCATCGCATCGGCCACCTCCGCGAAGAGTTCTCCAGGAATCTGAAGGCTCGAACGCTCAAATTCGAGAAGCAGGCGGCGGCCGGTCACCAACGACCACGCCACCGCTGCTGAGACGTCTGCGTAGTCGAACTCCCGTGCAATCTCGGCGGCCACGCAAGACAAGTGCGCGGCAGCAACTGCCGCGTGCCCGTTGTCTAGGCGACCCGGGCTTCCTGGCGGAGGCTCCGCTGCGTCCGCGTGGTCATCGCCCGCGGCGCCAGCGCCTCCCGTGCCACCAAGGCTCGCTAGCGCGAGCCCCGCTGTGCCTGCGCCCTCCTCTGCGGGGCCTGCCTGCCCCGGGCAAGGGGAGCTCGGTGGCGCGAGGCCCGCGCCGCCCGTGCCCTCCTCTGCGGCCGCGCGCGGCGGTGCTGGAAGCTTCGCCGGAGCGTCTGACCCTGCGCCCGGCGCTGCCCGTGGCGGAGCGTCGCGCACCCGCAGGATGCAGCACGGCACATCATTCGGCTGCTTCAGCTTAGCCCTCGGCTTCGGCTGGCATGGAGGCGGGGCCCCGCCCCCGGAGGACGCGCTCGCCATGCTAGGGCCCCCCAGCACTCCTCGAGCCCAAGGTGGCCGCGGCAGCAGAGAGCATTCCAAGGGCTGGGACAAACGAAGCCACCCGCCACTGCACTGCAAGAACCGACTCCTGCGAGACCCCAGACGTCGACTCTCACTCCCCCCCGTGCCGGCGGACCACCCCTACGTCGCGACGCTAAACCTCCCCGTGTCTGCGCGCAACCCCTACGTCGCGACGCTAAACCTCCCCGTGTCTGCGCGCAACCCCTATGTCGCGACGCTAAACCTCCCCGTGTCTGCGCAGAACCACTATGTCGCGACGCTAAACCTCCCCGTGTCTGCGCGCAACCCCTACGTCGCGACGCTAAACCTCCCCGTGTCTGCGCAGAACCACTATGTCGCGACGCTAAACCTCCCCGTGTCTGCGCGCAACCCCTACGTCGCGACGCTAAACCTCTCCGTGCCTGCGGGCAACCCCTCCGTCGCGACACTAAACCTCTCCGTGCCTGCGCGAACCCTACACTTCCGCGAACCCCGCAACCCGCGAAACGAAATCCCCCCGTGACTCCGGGATACCCACACCTCGGGAAACGTACTCCCCCCCCCGCCCCCCCGTCCATGCAGGAACCCCAAATATATCACCCCATGCAGCCTGTCCTGGTCGGCGGGGGGAAACACAAGCAGCCGCCCCGACGCCCTCCCCTGGCAGGCCCAGACGTGCCGACGCGCCTGTGTCTCTCCCAACGGCGACAGGGTGGGGCCCCGAGATGACGGCTGGCGGCGTGGCAACGCTTGAGGGCGAGTTGACAGATATGCACGGGGATCGCCGCGAGTTTTTTGGGGCACGGACGCCTGGAGGGCCTCCGCTAGCGCGGAAGCCGCGATCCCCCCGAATCCGGTTCATGCCGGACCACAAAGTGTCTGCGCAGGGACTTGTAAGCCCGCAGGCAATGATTCTCATATACCTCGCGCATCGGCCCATCGAACACGGTGAGCGTGTCTTTGAACATGGCCCTCTCTCTCCTGCGCCCCTCGCTAAGCTCAGCCGCGCGCTTCAGAAGACCTTGCAGTGGGCGGCCAACGTCAAGAGTGGTCGTGAAGCCCAGCTCAGGGCTCTGGTGCGGAAGACGAATGTCGTAGTTCTGCCGCGCACCCCAGTCCGTGATGGCCTCGGACGAGACGAGGTAGTCGACGTCCTCAGTCGTCCAATCGATCCCAGGGTACTCGAATGGCGGCACCACAGGCGGGTCATGTCCGCGGAACGCAGCTGAAACCGCCTGCGCTATAGCCAACCCCATGTCGGTCGAAGAAGGATCTAGTCCGCTAGCGCGGACGCGGCGCTTACCTTCCCCCAGTTCAGCCACGAAGGAAGGGATGCCACTATCCACGCCAGGAGCGCTCACTTCCAACTTCGCAGGCGCGCGGCCTGCCCCCGGGCACGTGGAGACGGACTCGACCCCCGCTGGCGCGGGGGCCGCCGCGGGCTGAGATGAATGAGGCCCTTTGGTTCTCATTCGCCGTCGAGGAACCACGAGCGCGGAGACGGGCTCCGCCCCCGGGCACGCGGAGACGGACTCGGCCCCCGCTAGCGCGGAGCGCTTCCGCACGTTCACGGCCTTCCAGGCCGCCGTCCTGCGGAAGCGCGGCGGCCTGGAATCCTTCCTCGTCCTCTTCCTCCTGGCACTCCGCATGGCGCCCCCGATCAATGGCGACGGAATGCTGTCTGGAACCCGCTCGGCCACGGAGAGGCATTGAAGGGGCGAGATCTTGGGGCGAGCATGCGCAGACTCACTGTCGCTCGTACGGAGGCGTTCTATGTCTTTCGATCAAATGGTTGTGATATCGTTGCACCCGTCCTGACATCCTGAGCCGTGCTTTTTTCGTTTCGATATCGGTTCTCCATGCTTCCTCGTGTCAAAGCAGTTTTCGTTTCGATATCGTTTCCCCATTAGTGCGCATTGACGTGGACTCGCCGCGGGTTCGGTTCGAAGTTCGCCCTTGTTCCGATTCGTTCGATGAACCGAAACCCTCCGGGGGGGGGGGCCTGAACGCACCAGCGAAAACAACAGCTGTGGGTACCTGTTGGAGGGCGAAGAGGAGGAAGGGAGGGGGGGGGCGCAGGAGGAGGAGGGCGAAGAGGACTGAGGAGAAGAGAAACATAGGCAAAAGAAGGTGGATGACGACATCAAGCTTTCTCCCGGAGAAGCGCGCCCCGGCCAGGGGCCCGGGCACCTCTTGGCACAGCGCCCCACTCGCCGGCCAAACCAAAGAAAGCTACCTGAGGCAAACGCCCTCGTGAGAGACGCGGCATCACGTTCGCTAGCGCGAGCGCTACAGCAACCGCGCCACGCCTGCGAGAGGCCCCACCTGGCGTCGAAGCCATCGGGCTTCTCGAACCCCGAAGCCTCGGCCATCCGAATCAACTCAGTCGCCGCAGCGAACTTCTTCGACGAGAACTCCTCCGGGTCCAGAAGCTCGCGGGTCGGTCCCGACGAGCGCCCGCTCCCGTAGGTGCGCTTGTAGTTCTGCACGTGCTTGCTGAGCGAGACAACCTCGGTGTCCTTGATCCAGGAGAGCCTCCGCACGCGGTCTGCCGGGCTGTAAATGATGTTCGGGTAGTCCTTCGGCCCCGCGCATTCGTGGCCCACGCTAGCGCGGGGGCACTCCTCCTGCAGGCGAAGCAGAACCCACTCCAAGTCATCCTCCAGCAGCCACACATGAGCCTTGTAAGCCTTCTGCGTCCTCTTGGCTGCGTCCCCAGGTACGTTGAGGATCGCCAGCGCCTTGGGCGGCTCATCAGAGCTCAAACTGGGCACTGTCACAGCCATTTCCACTTCCGTCTTCGCTGTGGGCGGCTTTTCCTGAGCCTTCATTTTCGCTCGCGGTTGCGCCGCTAGCGCGGAGCTCGCGGCGCTGCTGGGGCTGCTTCCGAAGCCGGAGTCCAGATCGTCCAACGCCTCCCCTTTCGTCGGAGTTGCAGCCTCGGCCTCCTCGACACTTTTGAGCTGATCCACAATATGATGGATGATGGTGTTCTCTGGAACGCTCGGGCCTGCCGCCGTGCTGCGCGGCGGTTTCCCGGTCAGGACCTTGCAGACCCACTCGTCGGCCAAGTTGAACTCGACGAAGGTACGTCCCTTGAAAGAGCGCGTGTTCACTGGCCAGTGCTTGTTGGAGAATCCCCCACTGATGTTCATCTTCATGACCTTGCGAATAGGCTTCCACGACGGTGGGGCCCGCGGACCCTTCCCCATCCAGGAAATGGCGCGCGCGGGGGCGTCCTCTGCAGATTGGCTACAAGGGCTCGGGCCGAAACGGCTGCGGCGCCCCGATCTGGCCGCCGGCTCTCGGCAGAATCGCGCGCGGGGAAAGGTGGGGAGGTTGAAAGAATTTCGTGTTCATACATCACGTAAATGCCTTGCAAGCTCAATGCTACAGCTACGGCGGCGCGACTTCCCGAGCCAGGGTGCTACGCGCCGCCGCAGGGCGACCCAGGGGTGGCACCGCTAGCGCGGGGCGTCGTCGCGAAAAAACCCCTCACGGAGCCTTGCCCTTCGTGCCGGGCGTCTTCTGAGACAGCCACGTCGAGGCAGTCTTCGCTTTCGGAGTCTTCTGCGTCGGCGGGACGTGGCAGACGATCTCAGCCCCGTCCTCGATGTCCTCGGGGTTCGTCCACACGGGAATTTCGGTGGCCTCGCTCTGCAACTGATCGGCCAAACAGCTCACGAGGTCCCCCTGACATTTCACAGTGCTCATGACGGAGAGCGTGATCATGTGAAGGTTTGCGGCCTGCTTCACGCTGTGCTTCTGGGCCAACCAGAATGGGTGAAGGAATTTCGTCTTCGCGTCCCAGCTGGTGGAAGGAACGATCTTGTAGGGGTTGCTCTTCTCGTCAGAATGAACTGTTGGGATCGCCTTGTCGGATATGCTACTGCTCGTGATGTTCGCCGCCGTCTTGGGCAGAGGAACGAGCACCAGCTGCCCAACTTTGTAGCTCTTGGCGGCGAAGACCTTGACGTCAGTCGGAGGGCGGGTCGGCGCCTCGGGCCCGCTATCGCGTCGCCACTCCTCGGATCCCGCCGCCGCTGTCTCGAGATACGAGATGGTGGCGACCACTTTCAAACCAGCTGCGGATATACGCGCCTGCTGGTGCGCCAGGGCGAGAGCCCTCAGGATCTTGCCAGCCACCAGAGACCCCCCTCCTGGCATGGCCAACGTGCTCTCCCACTCCACCGCCTGCTGCTCGGAACTCATGCGGGAGGCCTTCACGCCCTCTGTTGCCACGCCGTCAGCGTTGTACAGTGCCAGCCTCGGCGCCAAGGCTGAGGCCTGGGCCGCCGCTAGCGCGGGAGCTGTATTCCCCCCGCTCGCTGGCGCTGTCCTCTGGACGGGGCAGGGAGGCAATTTGCTGCGGATGCCCGGGTGATCTGCCAGCTCGGCGCGCAACCCATCCTCGCAGCGGCAGGCCGCCTCCAGAATGGCTCCTTGAGCGTCTGCGGTTGCCCCGAGAAGAGCGGCCTCGGCCAACTCCATCCCCGCCTTTCCAACGAAAGTGTGCCTCTCCTTGGGGGTCATCTTCTGGTAGGCGCCGCACTTGTCGTAGGTAATGTGAAAGCGTCGCAAATGCTCTTCGATCTTGGCAATGGCCTGCTTGCCAGTTGACTTGGTGGGCAACCTGCCCGCTAGCGCGGGCGGCACCCGCGTGCAAAAGCCGTCCTCGATGGGGCTCTCGGGCGTAGTTTTGTAGGCGAGCTGGATGCACGCCGCTGCGGCGAAAGGCGCGTTGAACCAGTCGTGCACCGCTGAGATGTTCTCCAAGCGGATCCGTCTCCCCTTGTTATCAATGCAATAATGGTGGAATGCTTTCAGGGCGTCCCACGCGGGGCTCTGGGCCATGTTCAGCGCCACCTGCAGCAGCTGCCTGTAGTTCTTCATCTCAACCACGCGACCTTGCCCGATCATCCGCAAGTGCTCCTTCGCTTTCTCTTCGCTGATGGCCCCGTTCGCCAACTGCACGTCCTTCATGCACGCGGTGTCCGTCAAGGAGGCCAGCACCTGAAGCTTGTGCTCGACAGCCTGCGCGTGCGACTTGTTGTTGATGCACCGCTGGATCATCGTCACGCCCTGCGGTTCCTCCTCGTCGAGCATGTAAGACAGGATCTCCCACATCAAACCTGCCTCTGCGGCGTCCGCTAGCGCGGGCGTTTTCCCCGCGACCAACTTCGGGTCAATCCTGCCGCTTTGGTCGGCCACCGTGTTGAGCAAGGGGGCGAGTGTGACTTGGGCCCGGCCCCTAATATTTTTCAAGCATTGATTCAGGTGGGTATGCGAAATGGACAAGTACTTCGCCTCGGCGGGGTCTGGCGGTGTCAGTCGGGGCTCCCCTTCGCACTTGTCCCGGTTGTGCTTCAGCCCACGAGTGCATCCTGGCTTGACCTCCACGCAAATGCAATCGTGGTCGGCCTCCTCCTGGTCCCACTTGAAGACCAGGTCCATCAAGAGCGACTCGCACCGACCTGGGTTGGGGCTCAAACCCTCACGGTTCACCCAGTGGGCCATCACCTGCGGCGGCTGGAGTCGTCGCTTGGGCGCCCCCTGCAATGAGCACACGCGATACTTGGTCCGCATGGCAGCGACCTTCTTGTAGTCCATGGTGTCGGCCTCGATGCGATTTACCTCGGTCGCGGAGCTGCCGATGACGGTGTCCAGGGGGGCGACCTTGATCTCCGCGGCCTGCCCAGGAATCGCCGCGGCGGGGGCCGCGGCTCCATGGCCTCCCTGAGCGCGGCGACCCTCGGGCAGCGCCGATCCGATCGCCATTTCCTCCCGCGCTGGCACCGCCGCGGGCGCGGCGGCACCCGCTAGCGCGGGCGTGTCTTTCGCCTTCGCCCTCCCTGTGCTGCGTTCGAACAGCGCCGCGTCAGGGGAAGCCCCTCTCGCAGACTCGAACCGCGCCTCCGCCGCCGCCGCCGTTGTGGGAGACGCTGCTGCACGCTGTGCTGCGCGAGCGGCCCTCGCCCTCCGCGGAGCGCGGGTGCGGTTGCGGCTGCGCGAGACGCTGCTGCCGCGAGGGGAGCGGCTGCGGGCGTGCCCGCTCTGGAGTCTGCGGGCCCGTGGTCCGCTAGCGCGGGCCCTGCTCCGAGGGCCACGGCTGCTGCTGGAGGAGCGGCTGGAACAGCGGCGCCGGCTGCCCGAGCGACGCGAGCTGGAGCCACTGGAGCTGCGGCAGCGGCCGCGCCCCATGAGCGGCAGTGGGATGAAGGAAAGCCGCCCTGCAGGTGCGTTTCGGCCGAATCGCCGAGTGTAGGCTCGAGCCAAGGCAACGGAACACATGGCGTTTGCAAATGTATTGATCCTGGCTGTTTGAATGCAAACAGCGTCAAAATTAATTGAACCAGCGCTCGCGCAGATTCGCTGAAATATCGAAACACGTGATAGAACCACATTGAAACATTATAAGCGAAACGGCACCATGCGAAACATAAACATCACTGCAACACAAACGCGAAACAAGACAACGAAAAATAGCAACACCGAACAGTCACACACGAAACGTTAAAAACACGGGGACATACGAACAGTGAAAGAGAACCACGAACTGTCGGAACACGCATGCCAAAATACTATAGAAAACAGAACGCGCAAAGTAGAACAACATGTGCGACACGAGCCATGCGGAACACTAAACGTCATGAACCAAACGCCAATAAGACGGAAGACAACAAGCGAAACGAATTCGAAACGAAAATGCATGTAAAAGATATGCAACGACAACGGACATCGGAACGAACATCGAAACGAAAATCGGGGCGCCCATTAGAGCCGCATCGAAACCGAACATAAACATCGAAACGAAGCAACAAGCCAACGAAACGACAACGGGCCAGACAAAAAACATCAGAAGTGCGACATCAAATCGAAACAATCGAAAAGAAACGAAAACCGAAAATGGCACGAAACCGAACCAGAAAACGAAACAGCAATCACACGAAGCGAACACCAATTTCGTAATAACTCCAAAAGCAACGACAATCACATCGAAAATGCGCGAAACGAAACGAAACCCGAAACGAAAACACAATTAACGCGGACCTTGTGCTGAAGCGAACTAACGTCGATATCGAAATCGGATCGACGCCGAACAACGAAAAGCAAACAAAACAATCGAAAAGCCGAAACAATTCGAAACGAACATTGACACTAGAACAAAACAACCAGCGAAGTGAAACAAACCAAACAACAACGGCACTCTGTATGCGCGCCACGCCGCCACAGCCGCCAAGCGAACTAACGCGCCTGCGGACCAAACACCAACTTCGGTAACTCGCGAGGAAGTCTCGAGCGAGAGCGTCCTTCCTGTGTTTGGGAGCCTCTCTGGCCCAAGAGTCTCGGAGTGAATTGCGAGGCTGCATCGGGCGGGGCAACGGCGGCGGCGGCGACGACGGCTGCCGACGACGACGCCGACGACGACGGCGGCGGCGGCGGCGGCGGCCTCGGAATCGAATGCCCCGCGGCCCACGTCCTGCCACCGAACTCACGACAGGGCGCCGCCGGCGGCGCCCGGAACCCGCAGTCGGCCCCTCGCGGACTGCGCGCCGAGTGGCCCCGCTACCGCGGGGCCGCATCCGGCGCCGGCTGGCCCCGCTAGCGCGGGGCCGCATCGCGTGGAGTCGCCCTAGGCAGCTCGCGCGCGGAACGCGCGCGCCCTCTCCGTCGAGGTGGCAGCCCTGTGGGCGAAGTGAACGCGCTTTCGCCCCGCTGGCCGCGGGCGCAGTGGCGCAGCGCGTGTGCTGCCGCTTGCCCGTAGCTTCCGAAGCCTCTCCGCAGTCGTGGCGGGCCTGTCTAAGAAAAATGTCCGCGGCCTCCCTTTCTTGTGGCCCACCGCAACACCCAGGTGCACGGGCTGCGGCCCGACCGGTCTGGTTACAATGGGCAGCGTGCACCCGCTGGAATTCTCGGACGCCTTCGACATGTGGGATGGCTTGGGGGCCAGGGACATGAGGTCTGGAAACATGTCGCAAATACGTGCGCAACACGCACGCTGCGCCCTCAAACGAGCCCGCCTCCCCGCTAGCGCGGACGCGTGCCCCCCCTTCATCCTGTGCGTGTTCTCCACGCAGACAAACCGGAAACGCAAGACGCACCCCGCTGCGTTGAACATCATCGCGGCCAATAAGTAATCGAACGCGAGCCCGCTCCACGACGGCAACCCTTTAGCAAGGGTGCCAGCGCGCATTGCGAACATGTTGCCGTTGAGGCCGCCGAACTTGAGCGACGCGACGTCCGCGCCCATGGACATGAACTTCTGGGCGCAGTTGACGCTCCACGCGAGAGCCCCAGTCTCGCGCATCTGCTTCTGGCCCAAGGCCATAAGGGCATGGACTCCGCGCCTTGGTAAATCCCCCTTCCGCTTGCTACCGCGCGAATGGCGGAGTCCGCATCCGCGGGCGGTGTCGCTCATGAACAGAATGTACTGCCCAGCGTCGAAGAACCTGTTGATGAAATTGACCTGTTGGGGCAAGCCCTTTCGCCCCTGGACGACGTTCACTTTGTCGAAGCCATGAGAGCCCAGGGCCTCCCTGTACAAGGTGACGTCTGGCGTGGTCCCGCTAGCGTGGAACCCTGGAGCGGCGAATGCGTAGATGGACGACTGGGCCACCCCCTGAGCAACCAGGAACGCCAAGGTCCTCTGGCACACCAATTCGGGGCGGCCAATCGAGAATATCGCCACCACGAAGCTAACCCTCACGTTCGCGCAGGTCTGCAACACTGAACGCGTCGCGTTCCCTTGTCGCGGCATGGGCAAGAGGTGGTTGCCCCGCCCCGCTAGCGCGGAGCCGACCAGGCCCCGCAAGATTTGTAAAGCCGAACAGGTATGCTAACACCTCGAGCCCTGACGAAGGCATGGCAATGGCGGCAATGGCAGGGATCCGCCCGAGGAGAGAGGGGGCGAGGGGGAGAACGGAGAAGGGAAGCAGCAGGGAGATGGAGAGGGCGGGAGAGA
>CAUYUJ010014539.1:259258-269258 GCA_963575745.1 Prorocentrum cordatum
GCAAACAACACAGGTACAGGAGTAGCCAACACGCCCTGCACTGATAAACTCAGTTTGGCATTGCACAGTAGGACGCGTACCTCTTGTACTACCATGTTCGTATTATTACTACCACCAATTATGCTAGAGCTACTGCTCACGCTACAATGCTGCATCAAACATAACGTCGCCACGCACACCCTCTGCGTGCCGACGGGGCGTCGCTACGCACACCCTCTGCGTGGCTGCGACCATTTATTAAAACCCTAAAACCAATTAAATTCACCAATAAAGTACACCCGAAAGGCTGAATGTCCAGTTGCGTTGCCGCGCTGGGACGCGACTCAAGTGTGATTCCGTACTGGCACCTAGCATGTTTCAGAGGCTTTGCGGCTCAGGCTCCAGACCCATGGCCGGGTGCTCGCCGCCTGCGCGAAGGCGGGCCCCCTCACGCAACCCCTCTGGCAAGAGGGGCAATGTGGTCTCGGATGAAGCGTGCATGTTTGACCAAGTTGGAGCCGTTGTATTGGGACGGACCAGAGGCTTCCAATATGTTGCTGCGGGGCTCGCTTCGAGACTTCCCTTCGCCTCTTCCCTTTCCCCCCTCCCTCCACCTCTCACAACGTCGGATCTCAAGGAAGACCTTCCTATACTTTGATTTATTTTGTGCTGCGTGTGCATTGCCATGTCGCTGTGTCGGCTGATTTTCCCTTGCCTCACACGTTTACCTTTGATTGTCTCACGCGTTTCACATGCCTGTCGCTACGGCGCCCGCCTGCGACGCCCTAGCTGGCGGCAGCTGCAAGTTCGGGAGTCGGAACTACAAAATTACTAGTGGAACGCAGTGTGTCCGCGCATGCGTGCACGCTTTGCGGTGAGCTTGGTTTATATTTAAACGAATCTCGTTCCAGAGCCCGCCACTCAACGGACCCCTTCCGTGGCGGATTATACAACAATTCCTTGCGTGGCGGCTCTCGCGGGGATTCCTTTTGCGCCTTGTCTGGGCGCCGTGTAAGAAGAACCTACTAGAACTTGTTTCTGCGTCCAAGCGTTCTCGAATCAGCTTCCTAGTAAGCGTGCGCGGGGGGGATGCGCGTTTTCATCGCCGAGTTCGCCGAGTTCGATTGCTTCAGCGCACGAAAGGATCAAACATAAACGGGCGCATTGCTCTCTGTTTCAGGGCCCGCTGAGATTTGGCACCGCGGCCGCGCGCATTCGAGTCTTCGAGGGATCCCACCAGCCCTCTGGGCGTAGGTGGTTTAGAGAGTTTCTTCTCCCACCTCTCCTTCTTCACTTTCGGGGAGGGGTTTACCCGTCATCCTAACCCCTCCCCTGGACCTGGACGGGGCGTTTCGCGAGCGCTCAGAGGGTACTTTTTCGCCCAAGATGGCTCCGAGGGCGCTTCGGAAAGCCTAATATGACCTCCAAGATTGATCCAGATAGTCTAATATACCTCAAGATGGCCCCGAAGATGCTCCAAGAGGGTCCAAGACCGTCCCAAGACGGCTCCAAGAAGCCAAATAGCTTTCCAAGGTGGCCTCCAAAAGGCAACAATCCTTTGAAAACCTAAGGAACACCAATGATTGTTGCTTTCTCGCCGTTTCGCTTCCGATGGCCATCCGAGGCCTCAAGATGGCCCCAAAATGGCTCAAGAAAGCCCCAAGAGGGGCCCAAGAGACCCCAAGACGGCCCCAAAGCGCCCAAGAGCGCTCCATATTGGTCCAACAGGCGATTTTGGAGGCTCCCCAGGGGCGGTGCTAATTAAACCCTACTCACTTTTTTGATCGATCTCCTCCAAGATGGCCCCAAGAGCGCCCCCAAGGCTCTCAAGAACGCCTCATGAGGGCCCCAAGAGGCGCCCAGGAGGCCCCAAGAGACGCCCAAAAGGCTTCCATGAAGCTCCCAAGAGACGTCCAAACGGCCCCAAGAGGCCCCCCCCTAAGGCACAGAACAGGCCCCCGGGATCGCCAAGAAGCCCCCAAGACGGCCCAAGAGGCCCCCAAACTCAAAATTGTCTTCCTCCTCCTCCTCCTCCTCCTCCTCCTCCTCCTCCTCCTCCTCATCGTCTTCCTCCTCCATCTCATCCGCCTCTTTCCTCCTCCCTCCATTCCCTCCCCCACCTCATCCTCCTCCTTCTCCTCTTCCTCCACTTTATCATCATCATCCTTATCTGCATCTTCCTCCTCCTCTTCCCCTTCCTCCTCTTCCTCCTCATCATCATCATTCCCGTCTCCGCCTCCCCTTCCTCCTCCTCCTCTCCTCCTCCTCCTCCTCCTCCTCATCAGAATCATCATCCGATTCCTCGTGTCCTTTTTGTTCCTATTTCTTCGCCATCTTCTCCCTTCTCAGCGTACGTCGGCTTACTAAGCTTTTGTTCCTCGGTATGCTCCTTCACTTGCCAGATCGGGGCAACTCGCCTGGGCATCGTCTCTGGATGGCCTCCTCCTCCTCCTCCTCCTCGTCCTCCTCCTCATTCTGCTCGCCCTTCTCCTCCTCCTGCTCCTCGTCCTCCTCCTCCTCCTCATTCTCCTCCTGCTCCTCCTCCTCCTCCTCCTCCTCCTCCTCATCCGCCTATTCCTCCTCCTCCTCCGTCCTCCCGCTCCCCCTCCTCCTCCTTCAATTTCTCCTCCTCCTCCTCCTCCTCCTCCTCCTCCTCCTCATCCTCTTCCGATGCCTCCTCCATCCTCGCCGTCTTGGATAAGACAGGTTCCCCAGCCCTTGGTTACTCTGTGTGCTCCCTCACTTCCCTGATCACCTCCATTCGCCTGGGCATTCGCTGGGCCAGAACCAGCAACACCAGCAGCAACAGCAGCAGAAACAGTACTTGCAGTAGTTAGAGCACCAGCAGCAACCAACACATGCAACCTTCACCACAAAAGATCTCCCAATTCACCGTTGTCGCCCGCTCGGTTTCACTATATGTTTCTCTCCTTCACTTCTTCCATCAGCTCCCCTACGCATCGTTTGTGGATGGGCTGGTGGGGATACGCGTAGCGTCTAGAATTCAAAAGAAACGATAAGGGGCTTTACTCCTGGGGCTCTTAGATCCCTGGGTCGCTGGGTGCAGATCGTCGTTTTCGCGTATGTACAGCTCGATGCTGCGCCCGGCACTTTCCGAATGCGTGCTTTCTCTGATATTACTGGGGGCGATTGGCGGGCGCATTGGTGGCGCCATTCGGGCGCTGAGCGGGGTGCGACTAGTTTCAGGACTGGCACCGCTGCTGTCTGTGGAACGTTCGCCCACCAGAATTACAAGGCCTGGGCGCCTCGGGGAAGGTGCCCTGGGCTCCAGGCCCCGTGTGTCCAAAATCTTCGGCGCGGGGGGGCGGGCGCGAGCTGGCGTTCCCGTCGCCCCTCGCCGCGGGCGCGTCAACAGGCGACAGATGCCGTCGTTTCAAGTGCACGGGGGTCTATCTCCAACGCGCCCGTGCCAGGCGGCCGCCGCGGCGCGGGCCCTTCCCCCGAGCCCGGAACGCCGTGGGCGCGGGCGCAATTCCGCCCGCCAGGGTTATCCTGCGCAGCTGCGTCTTGCGAGGGTGATCCGTCGCGGCGGGCGCGCGCGCGTTGGGCGAGGGGCGGCAGTGGCGAGCCAGGTCCTCTATGTCTGATGTTTGACGACGTGATCACATCGGCGCCCGCGCCGCAGGTTCATCGCGGAGGAAGCTTCTGGAGAGCTCGAGGGCGGCGCGATGCGAAGTTCAGTTCTCCAGCGGTTTCGAAAGTGAGACAAGATCTGCGGGCTGGTCGTGGCTTCGGGCGGGGCTCAGATCGGTGGCGCGCAGCTGCCAGCGCTGGGCCCCGAAATTCGGTCTGCGCGCCCATGCCGCGCGATGCAATTCTTGGGGCCAGATTCTCCGCGATCGATCCCCCCGCCCGATGGGCCTCGCATCCTGTGCCGGTTTAGCGGGCGCTGGGGCCATCGTTCTCAGCGGGGGTCTTGGGTGTCATCACCAAGTGTAACGGCGCGGCCCCGGGGATGATCCACGCGCGCGTCGAGCTGACATGTTGGCGGCAGCTTGCGGGCGATGTCGGGCGCGTCGCCATGGCTGTCGAGGCGTTCGAGAAGCAAATTGCATTCTGGAATCGGCATTCGGCGCGGTCGTCCGCGCGCCTGCCCGCGGCCTGTTGCTGGCCGCGTGTCGATTAGACTGCGTCGCGGTCTGCGCCGCCATCTCCGCGAATCTCCTGGGCCTTTGTGTCGGGGAAGGACCGGCGCGCGATCTTGGTGGCAGTGGGGGTTGGCTGCCGCCTCGCAAGCGGAAGAGCGGCAGGCCGCGCGCCCCGTGGAAGCGGGCGTCGGCGGAGGAACCGAGGCAGCCAGGAGGCGCCCTTCGCGCGAGACACGGGGCCCGCGGGTCGATATCAAGGCAAAACCGATTACACTGGGCAGCTTCTCGCGGATTCGTCAATCAACAAATTGAGTCGCGCTGCAGTTGAAAGAAAAACCGGATTTCGCCGGAGTGGAAAGGGAAGCTATGCCGCGAGGCGCGCCGGGGTCGATCGATGAATTTGGCCCGAAGAGGGGCGGTTGGGGCCGTGGGTGCGGCGGGCGGGCGCGGTTGCCGCCGCCGCGTGCTGCCTCGCTCTTTACATCCATTGTGTCGCGCGGCTACAGGCCCCCCCACGCGAGCTCGGCTGCCCAGGCCGCCGCCCCCTTCTGCGCCGCGAGCGGTTGCGCCCAAATCCATGCGCGCAGGCTCCTTCGATGCAGCCGCAGGCCCTCTTTGCGCCTCGTGGGCCGGCAAGCTGCGGAAAGTATCTCTAAATATTGCAGATCAAATGAGCGGGCCGAAGTGGAGGCGCGCGGCGCTGACCTCGCAACTCGCAAGAGGAGGAGATCCCCGCGCAGCGCCTAATTCAGATCGCCCCACACTCTGGGAGCGCGGGGGTGGGTTGTCCAGGTGGGCCACCCGCGCTCGCATGTGCCGTTTCAGTTGGGCTCAGAAGAAGCTGCGCGGCGCGCGCCAAGTCCAGGCCGAACCGAGAACGAACCTTGTGCCCGCGAGTGGCGCTGGCCCTTGCGGTGGGGCGATGCGCGATTGGGTCGCGTGCGTAAGCAAACATGCGTATCAATGGCAATATCGTTTGTATCGAGCCGTCGTGTTCGAAGGGGCGCTACCGCGCCGCCCCGATTCCCTCTGCCATCTGTGAGATCAAGAAAGCAACAGTTTGGGTTGACGGCGAGACGCTAACCGTTATTGGCGCAAGATGCGCGAACGCACAAGGGTTCATGCAGTTGCCGGTGGCGGGATTTTTCGAAAAAAGGGCCAGCTCTGCACGGTGACGAATGGAAGCGCGGGTGTGATTGGCTGGCGGCGACAGGCGACCTGCTCTGATGTGGGTTCAATATGATGTGCGCCTGCTAGGACAATGGTTTCTGCAAGGGCAGCGAGCGTGCGATGGATCGTGTTTTTTTTGGTCCTCGGCGCGTTGCAAATAATTTACCGTGGCATTCGACGGCGCTGATCGATCCTTGCACCGTTAAAGAAGATGTAGCACCTTGGCGCCCTGTCATCAACAATGCTGAACATATGCGTTCGTGCTGTTTGATTATGCGTGAACCTGTGCGCGGCCGATTGGCGCGTGCAGTCCATGCGCGGGATGGCGAGAGACATTGGTTGACCGTGAGGATTAGAAGGCAAGGCGGCATAGATCGCGCTTCAGCAGCGAAGCGCAATCGACAACGATGACCTTCCTTCATCCAATGCGTCGGAGGTGGGTGGGGGGTGGGGGGTGGGGGCGGGCGGGCGGTGGTTGTGGTGGCTGTGGTTGTTAGGATAGGATGCGCATATATATATATATATATATATATGTGTGTATATATACATATATATGCGCACAACCATTTGTTCCATTGTGTATGTGTACATTCGTATGTATATATGTACATGTACATGTGCATGTACATGTACATGTATGTATGTATGTGTGTGTATATATATATATTGAAATGTATACATGTTTGGGCAGCCGGGGGTGGCGGGGCCGATCGTAGACTGGGCTGGGCCCCTTCCTCCTCGGTCCTTGTTCTGATCAGCCTTTTTTTGTTGAGCTGGCTTAGGCGCAAAGCCCGGGCTGGCCCCCTCGCGGCCCCATCGGCCCCCCTCCCCGCGAGCCGCCTCCCAGCGGCCCCCCGCGTCCAGAGAGGCGCGGCGCCGCCTGCGGCGGTCGCGCTCCGCCGCCTCCAAGTCGGGGGCCCGCGGGCGCGGAGGGGCGAGGGGTGGCGCGACAGGGGGGTCGCGGCCGATCGGGATGTTGCCCGGGAGGGCCGAGCCTTAGACATGGCGTCTCTAGAATGTTTCAGGGGGAGGTGGCGGGCCGAAACAGATGTCGCGCGAGCTTCGAGCGGCCGGGGCCGGGTCGCCCGATCCCCCCCCTGGCCCAGACATCCGCAATGATCGTTCATATGTTTGGGCAGGCGGGGTTGGCGGAGCCGATCGCAGACTGCGCCGGGCCTTTTGTCCACATTCTTTGTTGCACTCAGACATAGTTGAGCTTGCCGAGCGCGAGCAGCCCGAGCCGCGCCGCTCGCGGCCCCTCGCGCACCTCCTCGCAGGCCGCTCCCCTGCGGGCCCCCGCGCCCAGCGAGGCGCGCCGCCGCCTGCGACGGGGGCGCTCTGCCGACTCCCAGGCTGGGGGCCCGCGGGCGCGGGGGGGCGAGGGGCTGGGCGAGGAGCGGCGCGAACGGGGGGCCGAGGCCGGTCGGGGTGCAACCGGGGAGGGCTGCCTCCTGCGAGACTCAGACACGGCGTCTCTAATGTACTCCATGTGGGTGGTGGTTGGGGGGGGGGGGGGCGGGCCAAAACAGCTGCCGGGGCCGGGTCGCCCGACCGCCCCCCCTGGCCCGAACATCTACTGTGAACGTATATATGTTTGGGCAGGCGGGGGCGGCTGGGCCGATCGCAACAGGGCAGAGCCCCTTATTCCCCATCCCTTGTTTTACTCGGCCGTAGATCTTGCTGAGCTGGTCGGGCGCTACCAACCCGGGCCACCCCCTCGCGGCCCCTCGGCCCCCCTCCCCGCGAGCCGCCCCCCGGCGACCTTCCTCGTCCAGCGAGGCGCGTCGCCGCTTTGATGGGCGCGCTCTGCCGCCCCCCAGGCCGGGGGTCCGCGGGCGCGGAGGGGCGGGGGGTGGCGCGAGAGGGGGGGGTGCCGAGGCCGATCGGGGTGCAACGAGGGGGGTAGCTCCGACCATCTCAGAGGCACCATCTTGCGCGAGCGTCGCGCGCACTCAGGTTCTCACTCTTGCTTCTGGCCGCCGCTGCCCAGGCTCAAGCATGTCATCCTTCGGTTTCCAATATTGCTGATAATGATGCCGTATTAGGCTGGCGCGGCGGCGCAATGACCTGGGGCCTCTGCGGCCGCCGCGCGGCCCGGGCTGTCGGAGAGCGCTCCGCCGCGGGTGCTGGGGCGGCCGCGGCCGCTGCAGCCCCCTCGCCTGGCCGCGGGCCCGCGGGCCCGCGCGGCGCGCGCCACTCCCGCGAGGGTCTGCCGCGCCCCCGTCGCCTCCACCTCGGCCTCTGCGCTGGGCTCGCAGGCCCGTCGGCCTGCGCGCGAGCTGGGGGGCTTCGCGAGCGGCCGGCTCCGCCGAAGGCCAGCTCGAGCCGCGGCCGCGACCTCTGGCCCCGCAGGTCGTCCAACTGGCGGCGCTGAAGCGTCGTTTCCTGCTCGTCCAGCGACGCGGGGTGTGCCGCGCGCCCCCCGCGATTTCCAGCTTTCCCGCCACCTGCCAGCTCGCGCCCTCGAGGTTGAGTTCCAAGGCATTGAAGCTTGGCGCCAGGACGTCGGAGAGCTCCGCCAGACTGCCGCGCTCGAGTAGGCGACGTGGCCAGCGTCTGCGGCCTGCTGACCACCGAGGCCCGCGAGGTGTGGGCCAGGTAGTGGCCAAACACGATGGCTACTCGGTGGGCCATGACCTTGGCCCGCGTTTCGCTGCCGTCCGCCCCCTCCCGCAGGCCCGCGATGCGCGCCATGTTCTTCATTGCTTCGTCGTGCAACGCGCCGGGGCGCGAGCCCGCCGCCGGCCTGGCGCTGTTGCCGCGAGGGGGGGCGTCGCGAAACTGGGCCAGCCCCTCGGCGTCATCATCGCCATCATCATCGTCACCCGCAACACCATTATCGCCGCCATCCCGCTCGGCCGATGGGGCTCCGCCGACGGCGTCGCCCGCGGGCAGCTGCCACTCCAAAGGCGCCGTCTGTCAGGGCGCGCGGGCGCGGGGGGGCAGCGGCAGCGAGCCGCCCTCCAGCAGCTGCAGGGCCAATCTCAGCTACTCCACCGCCTCCAGCTCCGCCAGCGCGATCGCCGAACGACGGCGGGCGGCGGGGCGGGCCCAGGGCTCGACCAAGGACACGGCCGAAGAGATGCGCAGCCACTCCACCTGAAATACGCCTCGACCAAGCTGCCAGGGCTCCGCTCGCCGTGCGCGCCCGTCCGCGCGCAGGTGGAAGAGGCCGCGCGGCCCGCCGCTCCGCGGCAAGAAATGTGTCCAGGGCCACCGCTTCGGCGGCCACTGAAGCGCCGCGGAACTGGGCCTCGAGGTAGAGGCCCGCGGGGCCTGGCTGGTTCACGTCCTCCACCTCGAACAGCGCGGTGCCGTTGATGGTCCCGTCCTCGCCGTGCGTCAGGACCGCGAGCGTGAGGCCGCGGGTCCAAGCTCTGCGCGACACGTCCCGCCAGGGTCCAGGAACCGTTTAGCAGGCCATCCAGGGTCGCCGTCGCCCCCGGGACGCCGCCTCCTGGGCCCAGGGCAGCGGCGAACGGGGCCGGGCCCGCAGCCGCCGCCAGAGGGGCGCCTGGCGCCGCAGCGGCGCCCCCTCCCGCGCCGAGTGAGCCGAATGTCGCCATCACCTCTGCCCCCAAGCCGCCCGCGAGCCAGGGAGCGGCAGCGCCTGCGTCGGGCGGCGGCGGTGCGCCACCCAGTCCGACGGGGGCAGGGAGGCCGCCTCCCAGGGGCGGCAGCCAAGGCAACACCGAAGTTCCTCCGCCATCAACCCCAGCAACGCCAGCCGCGAGCAGTGCTGCGGGCGCGGGGGCCCCGGGGGGCACGGCGAAGGCCCCCGGCGCCGGGGCCGCTGCACCTCTGCCGCCAAATCGGCCCGCCGCGACCGCGCCTGGGCCGCGCCCTCGACTCGCCGCCGCCGTCGCCGCCACGCCTTTGGCCTTCGGCTTGGCCATGTTGCTTGTCTAGACCTGAGCTTTGGGAGGCATCCTCCGCGTCCGCCAAGCCCGCGAGCGCGGCCAGCAGCGCAGTGCGCTCCCGCGCGCGGCCTATAAAGGCGGCTCGCTCGCCAGGCGAGAGCCGCGCGCGCTGAGGGGGTGCTGGGTGGCGAACGTGAGGAGGTACCACACCTCGCACACCTCGAGGAACCGACCCTCGGTCGCGAAGGCAAGGCTGTCGTGGGGGCCAAGGCGGCCGTGGCACCAGCTGCAGCGCCGCGTCGGTGCCTCGACCGCGGGCAGCGCCCCGGCCCCGTCGCGCGGGGGAACGGCCCCCAGTACTGGGACGGCCTCCGCGGCAGGCCCGACCGCGGGCGGGTTCGGGTCCCGCGCGCCGCGGGCACCACCCCAGAGGCGGCGGAAGGGCCATCCAGCCAGCCGGCGGAGGCGGCATATGCCACACCCCGCGGAAGGCCGCAAGGGGGTGGCCCGACACTCTGTATTGATGCCACGTGAGCTTCGGATGGCCGAGAAGCGATCATCCGATCCTCCCCCTGTCCCAAACATCTACCGTACTGTTTTTCTTTTCAGAAATACGTAGCACCCCGCAAAACGAAAGAGTGAATGGGAGGTTCTGGAGGAGCCCGTCGCAGTCGCCAGAATTTCACAAATTATGCAGCGAGCCCGCCGCAGGCGCCGATGTGTTCTTCAAACCAATGCGGATCGGTCGCGGGTGGGTCGCGGTGTGGGTCGCGGGTGGGTCGCAAATGGGTCGCGGGTGGGTCGCGGATGGGTCGCGGATGGGTGGCGGGGTGCGTCGCGGGTGGGTCGCGGGTGGGTCGCGGGTGGGTCGCGGGGTGGATC
>CAUYUJ010014539.1:276758-289258 GCA_963575745.1 Prorocentrum cordatum
AGGGATGGGCGGGAGGAGAAGGAGAAGGAAGGGGAGCGGAAACACGCCTTCCAGGCGGGGCCAGGCCGTCCCCTGGAGAGCTCTTCTGTGCGGGCCCGCTTTTGGTTGTCACGTCGGCCAGCACGAGGCCGACGCCGACGGGAGGAACAAGAAAATCCGCCGGCCCCCTTGTGGGGCCACCAGGCTGTAGGCACGTGATTCGCAGTTCCCTGTACCAGTCGTAGGTTGTAGTTTCCAGTGTTACAGTTCTGCTTCTTGCTGGTTACTGTAACTAATTGACTTCTTGCTGGTTACTGTAACTAGTTGATTGACCGCGCGAGGGGGGGGGAGGCCCAAACAGAATTTTTAGCCTCACCTGGGCGCGTTGTCTGAATTGCTGGGGGGGCTCGAAATCGACACCCCTCACGCAGATCCGCGGGGTCAGGGTCCAAAAACACAAGGGATTTGCCACATTTCTGAAAGTTGGTGCCACCCCTCACGCAGATCCGCGGGATCAGGGTCCAAAAACATAAGGGATTTGCCACATTTCTGAAATTCGGTGCCACCCCTCACGCAGATCCGCGGGGTCAGGGTCCAAAAACATAAGGGATTTGCCACAGTTCTGAAATTCGGTGCCACCCCTCACGCAGATCCGCGGGGTCGGGATCCAAAAACATAAGGGATATGCCACATTTCTGAAATTCGGTGCCACCTCTCATGCAGATCCGCGGGGTCAGGGTCCAAAAACATAGGGGATTTGCCACATTTCTGAAATTCGGTGCCACCCCTCACGCAGATCCGCGGGGTCAGGGTCCAAAAACACAGGGGATTTGCCACATTTCTGAAATTCGGTGCCACCCCTCACGCAGATCCGCGGGGTCAGGGTCCAAAAACACAGGGATTTGCCACATTTCTGAAATTCGGTGCCACCCCTCACGCAGATCCGCGGGGTCAGGGTCCAAAAACACAAGGGATTTGCCACATTTCTGAAATTCGGTGCCACCCCTCACGCAGATCCGCGGGGTCAGGGTCCAAAAACACATGGGATTTGCCACATTTCTGAAATTCGGTGCCACCCCTCACGCAGATCCGCGGGGTCAGGGTCCAAAAACACAGGGGATTTGCCACATTTCTGAAATTCGGTGCCACCCCTCACGCAGATCCGCGGGGTCAGGGTCCAAAAACACAGGGGATTTGCCACATTTCTGAAATTCGGTGCCACCCCTCACGCAGATCCGCGGGGTCAGGGTCCAAAAACATAGGGGATTTGCCACATTTCTGAAATTCGAACCCATCACGCACATCCATCGCAAGGCGTGGTAACCCAAACGGCGAGAACTCCCTCGGCCCTTTAATCTCAAGGTGTGGTAACCAAGCCCTTAAACCATACACGTCTTACCAATCGCCAGGTGTGGTAACCCCTCTTGTGATCAGTTGGTTTTGCTGATTGCGACTCGGCTTCGCATGAAGTTTCGATACTGCTTCACGACAGCGCCAAGGCCTCATGACTTAGCTCTTAAATGGCCCATTCTCCGAGAGAGGGGGCCGGCGGCAGGGGGCGAAGCCCTTACGGATCATATACGCGCTCACACAAGCACCTCCACCCTCGAACATAGATCCTCGACTGAAACCCAGTGTTTGTGGGAAGCCGTGCAGCGATTGTATCACGACGCCCTGAGGTGTTGGCGGCGTGCAGTTGGTTGGCGCCCCCAAGCCTTGTCCACGCCGTCCATGACAATCTGCACCTTCTCTGGGAGGGGATACACACACACACACGTCGGTCGGAAGAAGTAGGTACTAGCATGAAGTAGGAAGGCGGCTAAAGTAGATTGGATTCAGGCCCTCCCAGAAAATAACAACACACAACACACGCATATTGATTCTTGAAATAGGGAAACGCTTGAAGAATATTGGGATCGGGGAATCCAGAAATACCTACTTCCAACGACCGACGGGTAATTTTCTCCGGGCTCCTTCCGAAAGCGCGCCGATCTTCTCCACTTTCCTCACGTTCCCCCTCCTCCCTCATCCTCTCTCTGTCTGTCTTCCTACTCTGTCCCTCCTTTGTCCCTCCTCCTCGTTCTCCTTCTCCTCCTCCACCACTTCCTCTCCTCTTCAACTCCTCGTCGTCGTCGTCGTCGTCCTCCATCCCTGTTCCTAATGCATAACACCTCTGATGCACCTCCAAGCGTGACGGTAGGGCTGGCTGCCAGGCGTCTCGTCTGAGACCTCCCCACCGTTTCTGTTCCTGAACCTGAAATCAGCCTATGTTATACGGCTGGAGGACATGTCGTTTCCAAACTGTGGCTCTCGCCTCAGCGCCGCGCACATTCGTCTTATACGATCGCACCCTTTCGCGGATAGAAGGGGGTCCTTTTCAAAATGTGGCTTTCGTCATAGCGCCGCGCACATTCGTTTTTAATGTTTGCCAGTGGTGCACAAATCGTTTTTCAAAAGTCGGTCTCGAACATGAACACATGTATTTTCCCTCCCAACCATCCTATGGTGTCGGGTCCTCGTCTTTAAGAAACAGCGACCCGCGTTCCTCCTCCTCCTCCTCCTCCTCCTCCCTCTTCCTCCTCCTCCCGCTGCCTCCTCCGAGGGCCCCAATGGCAAGATTCGCATGGCAACACCGCGCGTCCATTTCGGCACACCCCTCACACGGTTCGTGGCCCCATAAGGAGCTCCACCAAGGGCCCCGGCAGCATGGTTCGCATGCGGTTCCCCGCCCACCGCGCGTCCATTTCGGCACACCCCTCACACGGTTCGTGGCTCCATAGGGAGCTCCACCGAAAGCCCCAATGGCAATATTCGCATGCGGTTCCCCGCCCACCGCGCGTCCATTTCGGCACACCCCTAACACGGATCGTGGCCCCACAGGGAGCTCCACCGAGGGCCCCGGCAGCAGGGTTCGCATGCGGTCACACGGTTCGTGGCCCACTAGGGGGCTCCACCGAAGGGCTCCAGTTGCAAGGTGCGCATGCGGTTCCCCGCCCACCGCGCGTCCATTTCGGCACACCCCTCACACGGTTCGTGGCCCCATAGGGAGCTCCACCGAGGGGCCCCAGTGGCAAGGTTTGCATGCGGTTCCCCGCCCACCGCGCGTCCATTTCGGCGCACCCCTCACACGGACGGTTCGCGGCCTCATAGGGAGCTCCACCGAGGGCCCCAGAAGCAGGGTTCGCATGCGGTTCCCCGCCCACCGCGCGTCCATTTCGGCACACCCCTCACACGGTTCGTGGCCCCATAGGGTTCGCATTCGGTTCCCCGCCAACCGCGCGTCCATTTCGGCACACCCCTCACACGGTTCGTGGCCCCGTAGGGAGCTCCACCGAGGGGCCCCAGTGGCAAGGTTCGCATGCGGGTCCCCGCCCACCGCGCGTCCATTTCGGCACACCCCTCACACGGTTCGTGGCCCTATAGGAGTTCCACCGAGGGCCCTGGCAACCGAGGGCCCCGCCAGCAGGGTTCGCATGCGGTCACACGGTTCGTGGCCCAATAGGGGGCTCCACCGAAGGGCCCCAGAAGCAGGGTTGGCATGCGGTTTCCCGCCCACCGCGCGTCCAGTTCGGCACACCCCTCACACGGTTCGTGACCCCATAGGGAGCTCCACCGAGGGCCCTGGCAGCAAGGTTCGCATGCTGTTTCCCGCCCACTGAATCTGCGGTTCCCCGCCCAATACAGCGTTTCGTGGACCCTTAGGGAGCTCCACGGAAGATGATACCCACAATTGCGGTACTCACAACTGCATATGGTTGGGTTCTTCGTCAGGCTAATTGATGTGGCTTTCGCCTCAGCGCCGCTCGCAGTCGTCTGAAAAGTTTGCCACAATTTGGCGGATTGATGGGGGGGGGTCAACATGTGAGTCTCGCATGAGCGCCGCGCACATTCGTCGCAACAGCTTGCGTCAGCTTCACTGATGGAGCATGGATCGTTTCCAAAAGGTGGCTGGCTCTTTGCTCAACGCCACGCGCATTCGTCTTCAATGATCGCAACCTTTTCGCGGATGGATGGGGGGCCGTCAACAAAACGTGGCTCTCGCCATCACGCCGCGCGCATCCGTCTTTAGCGTTCTGCTCTCGCTTCACGGATGGTGGTTCCATTTCAAAAACAGGCTCGCGCCTCAGCGCCGCGCGCACTGTTTGCACGCAGCGCTGCACGGATCCACTGCGACTGTCGCTCGAGACTTCCTCGCTCGTGGCCACAGGCGGAAGTGTGTAACAGCTACACGGGTGGGGGGGCATCCTTCGTTCGAAAACTGGAAGATACCGCTGTATACTTCGTCGAAAGGTATGATCATGATTCCTCGCGTTCCTGACTGCGCGCCAGAACAATGCAACGCAGCTTCTTTTCAAAGTGGCCCCTCGCCAAACTGGCAGGCCTAACTGCGCTGGTATTTCAAGGGGGGCGCGTCTTGTAGTAAAAAACACGTAGGAGCGTGTGATGGGACTTGGTGCGTGTGTGTGTGTGTGTGTATGTGTTGCAGCATCGCTGATGCATCCTTCGTTTACTCTGGTCCGTCGTCCTCCTCCTCGTCTTCGGCCTCTTCACTTATCCCTCGTCCCACCCTTTCATACCCGCCCGAAACCTTACCGCAAACACCAGAACGGTACGAACATCTCACAACTCAGGAAACGTGCGAAACCACCCCACCCCTTTCTCCTCCCACACCCTGCCAGTCGTCCTCCTCTTCTTCCTGCTCCTCCTCCTCCTCAGCCATTTCTCTCGGGCAGGGGGATCTGGAGTTTTTGACGGCCAACTTAGAATGGGCACTGCTGTCATGAGCAAGCAAGAAGAGCGGTGGTACCCCACGCCGCCAGCTCCAGCGATGGGACCAAGCCTCGCTGAAGCACGCGCGCAGGGTGTCCACGTCTTGTCCTCCTCTCTTGTCTCCCCTCGCCCTGCTTCCCCTGCCCCCTCCTGCCATCAAGATCGGGACGGCCCGCACGCCTACCCAGCCGAGCTGTGGAAAGCCACCGGGGCACGCCTGCCGGTCGCACTGAACTTGGCGGCAGGCATTTGTACCGACAGTGGTTGGACGACCTCCGTAGCTCCTAAGCTGGGATCAAGTCGTGCGGATAGAGTGGAACCGAGCGAGCGAGCATTCATCCGCAGCTACAGCGAAGCGATCCGTTTGAGCGAGCCATGCGATCAGGTGCGAGCAAACATCGTCAGCTCCAACGCTAGGATCAGTTCGTGCGGGAACCACAAACTGAGCGAGCAGACGTCCTCAGCTACTGCCAGTGTAAAGCGAAGCTAGAGCCCGATATCATCAGCTGCAGCGCTGGGATCAGGGCGTGAGTGGACGGCGAGCAGCGGCAGGCGGCTCTACCACCCAGGCTGCGAGAAGCGGGAGGCGACGCTGGAACCCGAGCTTGTCACCAGTGGCGCTGGGGACAGCGTGTGCGCGAATGGCGTGGAGCGGTAGCAGGCTCTGACGCTGCTGCTCGAGAGGCGATCGGCGAAGCCAAAGCCCGATGCCATCGACCACATCGCTGGGATTGGGGCGTGCGAGAACGGCGAGCAGCGGCAAGCGGCTCCGGCACCACTCTGGGAGAAGCGGAAGGCGACGCTGGAACCCGCGCTTGTCACCAACGGCGCTGGGTACAGCGAGACTGGCGAGGAGCGGCAGCAGGCTCTGACGCTACTCCACGACCAGTGAAAGGCGAAGCCAGAGCCATCAACTACAGCGTTGGGGTGAGGGCGTGCGAGAAGGGCGAGCAACGGCAGGCGGCTCTGGCACCACCTCTGCGAGAAGCGGGAGGCGAAGTTGCAGCCAGATTCCGTAGCCAACACCGCTGGAGGCATCCTCTACGACAATGCTGGGGACAGGCCGTGCAAGAATCCCAGGGCGTGCGAGAAGGGCGGGCAGTGGCAGCAGGAGTGGAGGAAACGCGCGAGCCCAACGTCACCAACCACAGAGCAGCTAAATGTTTGGGACCAGCTCGTGCGAAGGACGCACAAGAATGCGCGTGACAAGCACGGCCGCGCAGTGGAGAGCAGGCAGTGGCAGCAGGGGAGCAACGACAGCAATTCTGTCGCTGCTCAAGTGTTTGGAGTTCGGGCGAGGCACATCTCAATTACAATGCAAAAATCAACTCCTGCGATGAAGCAATAAGAACATGCGGAAACGTTTCCGACTACAGCCGTGTACAGTCTGGCTCGGGGTCGGCCCCAGTGTCTGTGCATGGTCTCGGTCGGTTAATCTCGCGCGACCTGTCGATCGATCGAGCCGCCATGCATCCGCTCAAATCCTCCTATCGCGTGCCCAGGGGCGCGCGCCAGTCCCCGCCTAGCCGCAGTTCCTGTGCACCGCGTCGCGCACAGCTTGAAGCGCACCCGCCGAAACCTCGGGCGACATGCCGAGAGCAGACCTCGCCTGTGGAAGATGACCAAGATGGAGATAGAGGTGAAACGAGACGACGCTGACGACGAGGGGCGAGGGCGAGGGGGTGAGATGGCCGAGGCGGGAAATCGGACAGGAGGGCAGCTCGCGTTTCAAAATGTCGCTCACCAAGGCCGAGAATTTGGGACAAGAGAGGTAGTGTTTCGGACAGTCCAAGCAGCAAAGACATTCACCACTCTCATGGGAGCGGGTCCTGGTCAGCCAGCATCCGCTGAGAGTCTATGTGATAGCAGTGGACCAAGGCGAAGGGAGGCTGACAGTGCAATGCCGAACTGAAGACCAATCGATTTTGGCAATTTCGGCTGAAAAACAAGAGATGAGGCGACGCGTGAAAGGCGGAGGGCCGAAGGATACAAGGACGAGAGGAGAACGGCAGACGCGTGACGCTGGACTCGGAAGGACTGTTTGGAATCTGCCAGGGCCTGGCGAACGACTTGGATGGCCACGGTGCCTGATTCGCTCGACTTCGGATGGTCTTTGAAACCGCCGGCCGCTCCATCGATGACTTTGACGAAGGGGGGGGGAGGTCCAAAACGAAGGAGAGAGGTCGCCAGCCAAGAGTCGATCCAAAGGCAAGTTCCTCTCGGCGCATTCTTTCATCTTTGCCAAGGGCGGGCGCCAACCATCGAAGGTGCGAACGGCGCTACGAATTAGCGTGGCCAACCTTGTGACGCAAATGCTATGATATCTGGGGCCTCCCAAATCCTGTGAGCGTGGGAGGTTCGCGCGAGCGAGGCTGCAATGGGCGGCGGCAAACTGGCTGGCCAAAACAGCACGCTCTTTTCGGTGCATAGGGGGGGGGGAGGAGATCTGGGGCGCGTGCCCGAGAGTGGAGACGGAACGCTGATTATAGAGCTTCGCTGTGACCAGGGGCGGGCGACGGCGGCCGAGCGAGAGAGAAATTTTCCGAGAGGCTCTTCCAATATCTTCTCGGCCGCAGACGGCCCAAGGCGAATGCCTAGGTAGACTAGGCTCGATGCTATCATGAAATCTTTCCAGCCTGGCAGCTCCGCGCGGAGCCGCTCTTGCACGCGGGCCTGAAGTGCTGGCGTGAAATCGCCGCGCAGAGGCACCGCGAAACACTTCGCAACCTTTAGCTTCGAACAGGCCGCGTGCTCGGCGGTCGCAAATATTCCGAAGAGAGGCTTCAACCGTTGGATTCGGTGGATTACACTGCCGACGTCGTCGGCGCAGCATCTGACTTTGCCTCGGCTTTTACTGCGCATTATCTGGAGACGGAATGGGTGTTGAAAGGCTGGGATCCAAGGGCGCACGAGGTGCCCGAAGCAGGGCCCCCCTGAATGATGCCAGCCCCTATGTGGAAGAGCGGGGCGAGGGAGGAGCCGGCCCGGCCAAAGCAGCACGCGAATACATATATAAGCGCGTGGAAGCGAAGGAGAGGGGGAGGGAACGAACAAGAAGAGAGGACTTGAAAGATCCAGGGGTGGGCGGGGAAAGCTTGGCCGACATCGAAAGCGAGGAGGAGGGGGGGGCGGTCAGAGGCGTGAGGTTCGAGTCCAGTCGCGCGGGAAGAGGGGTCGAGTTCGTGCGCGTTGAACCCAATATTCCGCTTCGGGATGAAACCTCGTTGAATCGGGTTAACATGATCGGGTGAGGCCGTCGTCAACTCTCTGGTGCAGACCGCCGCGATCGCTTTGCAGTCAGCATTCTTCCGCCCGAGCGGTCTCGTGGCAGCAGGCGAATGGACAGGGCCAGCAGCGTCTCCAGGCTCAACGCCTTGTGCCAAGAAGACGCCGCGGACATCGTTGAAACTGAAACTCATGGGGATCCCGTCGAGCATCCAATGCATCACCGTGTCGAGGACTTGGGAGCCTTTGGGGTGATGCTGCCAGGCCTTGTAGGGCGACCCATCGGGACCTGGAGCACTAGGAGGACTGTGTCGTCAGTGTTTGGCCATATCATACTCTGTGGGGGGCTTGAGGTAGGAGAGGTCGATGTCCCCCAAGAACTTCTGAGCATACTTCCTAGCAGCAGGCAGATCTGCGGGCTCGGTCGCAAAAACTCCACCCCAATGCGAGGCCAGACCTGCAAGCATCGGCTCAAGATTGTGGATGACGGTCCCGTCGGGGGGAGCAAGGCCAGCGAGGCCCAATTTCCGCCCGCAGGGCAGCCAGAGTTTCCCGCGGCGGTCAAGACCTTTGAGCTTCCTCGCAAGCTTGGCTCTCGCACGGGCGGGGGTCTCCTCGCCTATCTGCTGCTTGGTTCGCTCCTGGGCGCCCCCTATCATGCGCAAGTGGGCGTCATCTGTCAGCCGAGTGAACCGAGCAGGATCTTTCAGCCCGACTGTGGTGGTGAAAGGCTGCAGCACGAGATGTTCACGAGCGATCGAGTGAAAACAGGCGAGTCTCTCAGCGAGGACGCAAGCTTGTCTCCAAATGACTCTAGCGACCGATCGGCACGCAGCGTGCATGGCGAGGGGCTCCAGGGGTCTCTCAATCACGATCGAGTCTCGAGCGTAGCTAGCTGCGTCTTTCGTCGCCATCCGATGGGAATCGATTAGTTGCGGCGCGGACAGGTCCTCGCGGGAGGCCTGGGCCACAAGCGCGCTTGATGAATTCGGCGTATTCTGGCGCGCTGAAAGGGTCAGGGTGCACTGGCCTATCTTCTGGAGGTGAGGGGCGACGAAGAAAGATGGATATCATCACAACGGAGTGGCCGGATAGCTGAGTTTGACGATGTACTTCGGGAAGGCCGTGCTCGCGCGTGACCGAGGATAACTGTGTTAGGCCCCGCCCTGGCCACGACGCAAAAGCACGATCGATGCTCGATGCGCGAGAGCGTCTGCAGAGAAGCATGGAAGTGCGCGAAATCGTCGCTCTCGAGCTCCGCTAGGGACTTCACCTCAGTATCCCAAGCATTGCTAGAAGTCCGTCGAGGATCTGAGGGGCTACTTGGGGACCCAGGGCCGGGGCGCTCGGGATCCCCGGGCTCGGCGGTAGAGACAAAGTGGTTCAAAAGGACAGGCGGGCTACTCGCTATGTTGAAATCCCCGTGCGCAACCAGTAGCTTGCGAAGAGGATCATGTTCGGCTGTCTGGAGATCGTTCCGGATGCTTCTGAAAACCCGATCCCGAGCTCCCGCGGAAAGCGCCGCAGAGACGCGGGGAACCCGACCTTCTACAAGTGCTTCTTCAGAGACGCGAGGAGGAGGATGATGGAGGGCCTGGAAGTTGGGGAATAACGCAGTGACTCCACCAGCTGGGTGTCCAGGGACCGAAGGGCAAAGCGATGTTTTAGCCAGGGTTGGACGGCGAAGGTGATAGAGGTAGTCGTCAACGCGAAACTCATCGCCATGCGATTTCTGGACAGCCACGATCGAGCAGGGAGAGCAGCATTGAAAGGTCGCTCAGCATGCGGTCCCTCGCGCGCGAGCTGTTGTGATGAAGTGTTCGGGCATTCCACGCGGTTCGCGTCAATGCCGACCCAGTAGGCAGTGATCCCCCCACTGCCTGAAAAAGTTGTCAAAGGCTCCACTCGACTTCCTGCGAGTTCGCAAGGATGGGCTTTATGCGGTCGGCGATGAGGTTTTTATATATCTGCAGCTCAGCCAGGTTCGCAAAGGCCCACTCCACTTTGTGGTCCGCATTCGCACCCGGGATGACGCGCAGCAGAGGCTCGCTTCCACTTGTGCGATAGCTCGCCCCTCGCTTTGTTGGCGAAGAGCACAACGCGAGGGTAGGGGTCGTTGATGGTCCGTCGCAGCTGCTCGAGCAAGAGTTCGGTCTTGACTTGGTACAAGGATTTGTCAATGGAGACGTGCACCTCGACGGCATTGTTGAAGGCGTCCCGAGCAGAGAAGCGCCTCCAGCCGTTGGGCCCGATCTTGAGCTGGGCGAGGCACTGGTTCACCTTCCGAGGGGCGTAGCCAAGGGCGCCTTTAAACTGCAAAGAGGACTTTTCCGAGCTCGGCTCCGAGACGATGTCGAAGTTGTCGGCGGAGCAGTTGGCGGCGAGCAGCCACTCGTGCAGGCCGTCGGCAAGACTCTCCTTGGCGACCAACGTCTTGGTGCAGCAAATGATGATCGTCAAGTCGGGGTCTCCTTGGAAGGACGTGCTGACCTCGATCTTCGTCGGGGTCTCGGAGCGCATGATGCCAAGCTCGGTCTGCATGGCCGAAATCTTGGCGTCCAAAGCTTGAATGAGAGCAGCTTGTTGAAATTGAATGGCTTCAACGCGAGACATCCTGGTCTTCACCTGCTTCCCCAAGTTCGAGCAACTCGTCTGGGCGGTGGCTGCCAGCTGGGAGACGGAGGTCCGAATGGCGCTGATCGCACTAAGCAATTTATCTTTTGTGGTGCCCGCGTACTCGCGAATGTCACTGCGGCCATCCCGTCGGCCTCGCCTGCACCAGCACTCCCCTGCGCTGGACCGCGAGATGGGGCTTGACGTCGGCCTGCTCCTGCAGAGGGCACTCCGCCTGCAGCGCAGGCTGCGGCAGAAGAGGCGCCTCCAGAGCGGGTAGATCCCAACACCACTCGTTTCTGAGGTGGCTCACGAGTTGGACTGTCAGTAAAACGGCCAGGAGGGGGCGCTGCCAAGGCTGGTGCCTCTTCGCGGTCTTCCTGGGACGAGAACGTTGGCATGAGGTCGAGCTCATCGTCGAGAGCGGCGAGGGCGGCTGCAGCAGCTGCAACACTAACGTCCTGAGAGGTACCCATGGCCGCTGCCCGGGGGTCGACATTCGCCATCGAACAAATCGGATGTCAGCAGAGAGTCGATACACCAGCACGGTCGCCGACATGTGTATGCTGCAACTCCGCTTCAGCCAAAATGGCTTGAGCCGAAATGGCTTGAGCCAAAATGGCTAACTACGGATCCAATCCTCATCCTCTTCCTCCTCCTCCTCCTCACCGTCTCCTCGTCCCCCTCATCCTCTCGGTTCCCCCTTGCCGGAAACTTGTCCAGGTCGTGCTCGCTGAAGAGGTAACAAGGGGATCGACGGGTTGGCCGTCGAACTGGCTGGTGAAGGGGCCCTCGGCAGAGTACGGGATGTTAGGTGAACGACGGGCTGAGTAAAGGATATTGGGTTGGGTAGAGCGCAGGGTCTGGTGGTGAGCGTCGGGTAGGGCATCGGATAAGGGCCAAGCGTCGGATGGGGTGTCGAGCAAGGCGTTGGGTTGGGCGCAAGGCTGAGCGTCGAATGCTGAAGCGGTGACATCGACTGTCTTTTCACCGATCTTCATTCAATGTACGTGCGCGCTCGATGGCCCGCTTGGCGACCTCGTCGGACTCGTCGTGCACGTAGCCGTAGCCCTGGGACTTCCCAGGCGGATCGGCGACAACCTTGCAGGACGCCATTCTTCCGATGGGACAGAAGGTGGCGTGCAAGGCCTTGTCGATCTATTTTTAACTGAATCATCACAAGTATTGATGGCACTGTTCTTGCGCATGCTCGGGACGCGTTGTGTCCAGGTGATACGGCACGAGCGCCCGTTGATGTATGAGTAGTCGAGCATGTATGTAAACTGCCCAATCAACATCGCGTAGGCTGTCGAGGGAGTGGCCGGTCACCCTGTTGCGGCAGACGCGGATCGACGCCTGCGGGCCCACAGAATTGAAGAACGTCGAGCGTCGCCTCGGTCACGTCATCGCGCAGGTCGTCGACCTAGAGTGAAGCAGTGAGGGCGTCGGGCTTCGCGGCGAATGTGGCTTCGGGTACGGCGTCGAGGAATGGTACGGCGTCGATTGGGGCGTCGGGCCTGGGTTGGGTTGGGGGAGGCATCTGATGGGGTAAAGCTTCGGGTAAGTCGTTTTTGAAGTCGGCGAGCTGAATGTGCTTCTGGTCGTTGGAGGTGCTGGTCTGCTGGTCAACGCGGGGTTGGTCGGGAAGGTCGTCGGGAGAACAGTCGCGGACCTCCGAAAATCTATGTATTTTCTTACTCGACTGAGGCAGCCGGAGTGGGGCCCGCGAAGATATCGCTCAAGATACGACTGGCTCAGGAAACGATCTAGGGGTTCTAAGGCATTTAGCGGCCCCTGCTTCCGCAGTGAGCGCGGAACAATATGAATGTTCGATAATCTGGGGACGCATCATTTTCATGATTTGTTGCTCCTTTGAACCTGAAGGGCAACGTTGGGGGGGCTAGCCCAGGGGG
>CAUYUJ010014539.1:294258-306758 GCA_963575745.1 Prorocentrum cordatum
ATGGTTCTGCTGGTGCTCGCGCTGACCTGTACCTGCGCACGATCCTTTTGCTCAATCCGACGCTGGGGCCGATCGAGGCGTCGATCGTCTCGGGAGGGCCTCGCCAGAGCCCTGCACTGATGGATCGTGCTTCTCGCCCGAACGAGGCGTTCCTGCATCTGCTCGTGAAATTTCAACGTTGCGGCGTGGCTGTCGTGCCCCCGCTGGGCGAGATTGATTTATCGTGGCAGCACCGTCTCGAACTGATTCAAGCAACCGAACCATTCGGCCTACTGGGGCGCCTGCGTCCACGCGCGATTTAATTTGGCGGACCACCCGGCGATCGCCCCCTGACGCCCAATCGCCAGCATCGATGTTCTCAACTTTTCGCACATCGCCCTGGGTCACGTTCAAGGGGATCGCTCCAACTGATCGAAGCTGTCGCCCCAGAGATGCGCAGCAACAGCGTGAGCAGCTAGAAGGCAATAGTCCCTCAAAACATCACATCAGGGCACGTGGAATCGGACACCAACTTTGCGCACCTGTGCCAAACTAGCGACGGCAGATCGGAGAGGTAAGTCAGCTCTTCCCCCATAAGTGCGAACGAGTCGGGGCCCCTCTTGAGAAACCGATCGTCCTCCAACATATCCAAGCCAACGCTTCCCGTCGAGTGCGAGCTACATCCTGCCGCTTCGAAGAGCGATCTCACATGAGGCGTTTGCGTGAGGAATGCCAGCCATTCTCTCCTTCATTGAAACAAACTATCACGCATCATAAGACCCCCCTTCCCCCGCCCGGCCTCCTGCCAGAGGAAAGGCGGGGAGAGGTGGGGGTGAATTATGAATGTGCGTGCGGGCGGAAAGAAGCGCGCGCCGCACTTCGGACCTTGCTGCAATGCGGATCCGCCCGAAGGATTTCATGAATGCCGTCCATCCCGCCAGCGAGTGCTGCGACGAACAGGCGGCCTGACCGACCAGATCCACACCACCGCGTCTCCGAAAAAGTCGCCCACCTCATCAAGTGCAAAACCGAGCCGCTAAAGACGCTGAAGCTTTCTGGCACGTTTCCGAATGGGGACTGATCCCGCGAACTCTTCCCATCCCAATGGAAGTCGGATCGCGCCAACAGATCGGATGCGTCTGGGGGCATGCCGAGCGCGAGCCAAAACGCGAACGCGTCGTCAACCGATCCCGAGCGTTCCGGCACGGACTCTAAATACCGTAGAAAAAATCGATGTACGAATGGAAAACCGTCGAGCTGTTCATGCTACAATGGTCTGATCCACCGCCGCTGCCTTCAAGCCCCACTTGGTACCATTGTTGCAACCATGCGATGCGCACTTGACAGCGAAACAGAACTCCTGCATCTCATAATATCTCGAATCTCCTTCGCAGAGATCGCAATGCAAGCGATGGCGCGCCGAACATTTTCGAGACAGAGATGAAAATAAGGCACCATCAAGTATGTAGAGCTGGCGCACAGGCTGGCGTGGCTCATTTCCCTCAAAGTCTTCGCAAACCTGACGCAGCCAGCGAAGCAGTTCCACGCGCCCTTTCCGCGGCCGAGGCCCTCGGGGCCCCCGACGATGAAGAACGTGTGTTCTTGGCCGTGGACGTTCTGACGCACCATTGCGCGTTGCATGAATTTCGCGCCGAAGCTTTCCATTTCTCGTGATGGTTCGGTGGGTCCCAGGGATGCGCTGCCTTGCTGCGGCGTTGCGCCGTGCGCCCCACCCATCGCTCATATGAATCATCGCAGCAGGCTCTCTGGGATGAGCCATCACTGCGTCCTCGGCGCGCTGGCGTGAGAAACGCTGCAGCCTATTCCAAAGCTTCATCGGATTCTGCATCAGTCATGCGTTCACCCGCAGAGGCAAAATGCCCCATGCGATCTCGGAACTCGGCGAGCTCCAAAACTGGGATCGTTCCATCGGATGGCCGAGCAAGGAAGCCTGCGGACCCGCCTGCAAGATCGAAACGGGAAAGTCGTGGAAGACGCTGGCGCGGGCGTGAGGACCACAATGCAAAACATGTGATACACCTGTGCGTATGCTCGCCCCAGACGTGCCCAACCTGGCCCAGAGGCCCCTCCGCGAACCCCAAGCGTGCTCCGACCGGGCCCCATCGGAAAAGTTCGATGGCACAAGCCCCCCCGAAGCTTGCCCCAAGGCCTGCGGCGGCGCTGGGGCCCCCAAGGCCCTCCTGCACAAAGTCCAAAGATATTCTCAGAAGGCCCGAAGCATTCATGCATGAAGCCTCAGCCGTTCAAGAAAGAGGGGGTAGCGGAGGAAGAATGCCAAAGGACAGAAGGAGTGAAATGAGAAGGATACGATGACGCGACAAGAACGACGAATAATATGAACAAGGGCGCACAAGACGCGGGCCAGTTCAAACGAAGTACTGGACTGCAGCGGGCCCTGAACTCAACCTCTTCGTGTTTGTGCTGCTGCGGTGGCCCAGTGGCGAAGCTCGCCGCTAGCGATTGGCGTCCCAGATGCGCCCGACGCAGACGAACCCACGACGGCCTGTTCGGGCCGCCCATCCCGATCTGGTTCCAACGGATCCAAAGGTTCGAAAGCCGAAACATTACAGCTCGCAAGAAACACATAGGGACATGCGTCTTTCATCTTAAACTCTTGCTCTCGGGGAGGAAGCCCACCCCTCCCCAATAGGCCCCCGCCCCTTGGCGCGGACGGGAATGGCCGCTAGCCCCTGGAGCGCCAGGGGTGGCCTGACGTGGCTTCAAGGGCGCCTCGGAGATCCAGCGATTACCTGCGATATACTCAAGATAACCGAAGGTGGCCTAGGATGGCTTCGACGATGCCCCGAGAAGCCCCCTGACCGCCCCATGATGCCTCCAAGTGGCCACGGAGCCCCTTTCCAAGGAGGCGCCCGAGAGGCTGGCCCACTTGAGAACATAAAAGCAAAATCGCGCGGGTCGCGTTCCCGTCTGCTTGATTCTGATGGCCCCCCGAGGCTCCAAGATAGCTCGAATATAACGCAGAATGGCCTCGAAGGAATGCCGAGGGGGCTCCGAGACGGTTCCAACTCCGCCAATGGGCGCCCCAAGGGCGCCCCGCGACTTCCAAAGGTCGCCCTGGGGGGTTCTGGAAGATAACAAATAACTGCTTGTCGGCCCCCTTCTCCCGCCATCGACTTCCGCCGAGATATGCCAGCCAAAAATTCCAGAAGACGCCCGCGGGCGCCCCGGGAGGTCCTCGGAATCCCCCGGAGACTCCCAGGGAATTCCCAGGGGGCTCCAAGAGGATCGTCCGAAACATCGAAAGCGCGCGAAAAGGCCCCGAGGACCGCCGCGCCCCATCCTCCTCCTCATCCTCGTCCTCCTGCTGTTGCACGCCCTCGCCGCCCTCCTCATCCTCGTCCTTTTTCCCATATCATATCACCCGCCCATGGGCGCGACGGCTTCGCCGGCCCCTTGTTCCTCAGCGTGCGTCCCCGCATCCATGATGAAGCCCGCTCGCCTGGGATTCGTTACTGGGCGGACTGGTTGAGATGCAAAAGCGTCGCGGATTATTTCGGCCACTGACAGGCTAGTCGAACAGAGTCCAGCACAGCAAAACGCGGCGCAGTCCGCTGGGGTAGCGCCCATCCAGGCCCGATCAACACTAGTCCCATGCAGCTACTCCGTTCAAACTCCGACGGCCCCTGCGCAACGCGCGTCGAACCGATCGGATCAATGAAGTGCGAACCGGCCCCGGCAACGCCGGGGCCAGCTCGGCCGAACGATCTAGTTCGCGCAGCCAGGCGCGGGCAACTCAGCCGATTCCAACGCTGCGGAGCGCGCCGTAGCGCACCCCGCAGATGAGCCAAGAGTGCCGCATGCCGAAGCCAGCCAACTCAATCACACGGAACGAAATCCTCATAGTGCTGAGGAAACCCATCCACCCCAGCGTGCCCAACAACATCAGCCTAACCCACATAGACTCGGCGCAAGCGCATGTTGCGCAATGGCGAACCAGGGATTGCGTTCATCACGCCCACCGCGGTCTCGTGCCAGCCCCGCCCCGCCCGCCTGCGATGTGCTGAGTCAAGGCGCGCGTCGAACTTGCGCCGCCCAAATCGGCGCCGCCTCGCGGGCGAGTGGAGGCCTGGTCTGCGGCGCGGGGAGCGGCCTCCTTCCAAGAACCGCCACTGGATACGCGCGCGCTCTTGCGGCGTTGCACGCGCGGCGGAGTACGCCCCATGATAAGTGACATGCGGGCGCGGGCGCGCGCGCCAGCCAGTCGGCGCCAGACGGAGCAGACCCTCCCATTATTGTTCTACAGTCGCCAACGTGGACCTGCCATTCTCATTCATTGCAGCAAATTCCCCACCCGCGCGGGGAATGCGTCGCCTGGGCGCGGGTGATCTATTTGCGACAGCGTCGCCGCGAAGGCGAGGGCGCGAATCTCAACGGACCTTGAGGCAAACATATGGACGTTCGAAATTTGGCCCGCGGCCCCCGGGCAAGGTTCGTAGCCGGGGCGCCGAGACCTGACCAGCGCAGAGAGACATTGCCCATTGAAGTTCTCGCCTGGACAGGAAATCTTTCAAGCCCAAACTTAACTGGTTGCAGCAGCACTGCCATCATAATAGAGGTAGCAGCCGAGCATCCAGCTAAAATCCCGCGGGAAGAAACGAATGGCTCCGAAAGCGAGCCGCAGGCGTCAATCCTCCGAGGGGCTAGGTAAGGGTCTGGATGACCATCCACCCAAAGCGAAGCGGGAAACCAACCTGTCTAAAAATCTGAAACAGGGCCGAACACTTTATCATTTCGTAACAGTTAACCACGTCAAGCATGAGGGCTACCGAGTGCCAGCCTCTGGCTCTGGCTACCTCGGCCGAAAGGTTCAAATCGAACGCTGAGTCCGACGCGCCTCCACCCTTCCCCGACCCCCAGAACTCCCGAGCACGACTCCCCGCCTCCCACTCATCAGTAACAACGCCGAATGCGTCCCCAGACTCGCAGAATCGTGTCTAGAATAGCGACCAGCCTGTGGCCGCCGTCGGGTCATGGCAGCCCGACAAACCGGCTAGCCACGCGCTTACTTGGCCAGACAAGTGCCCTCTCAATGCACGTGTAGCGACGCTGGTGCGGCTAGCAAAGCATCCGAAAGGTACTGCAGCGAACGAAGATGGATCTTACAACAGCCAACAGCCGCCGCCGGGGGAAATCGCGCAATCGCTCTCCTCAAATCGTCGATCCCGCACGGCGGCAGGCTCGCCCAATCCTTCGAATCGCTCGGCAACTGCAAATCGTTGCAAGTTGCAAGAGCGAGCGGTCCAAATATGGGACCGTTCGCGGCGCGTGTCGTCGGCGAGCTCGAAAGGTTGGATCCGATGCTCCTCAGCGAGCGCCTCTGCGATTCCACGGGCCCCGGTAAAACGATGGGCAGCCAAGGCCCCGTCCAGGAAAGCATCCCTGACCCAGGACTTTCAGGCTTCCTCTTTGCTGGCCAAAAGCACGGCCTCCATTTCCTGGGCCAAGGACAGAGCTCGCTCAATCAAATTGGGCGTAGACGGATCACCTATCACATCCACTCCAGACCTGAAAAATCTTGCCGTCAGCCCGTCGAGGTGCGCGAAGACCCAGTCGAGCCTCTAGATCCTGCCGAGGAAGGCCTCGGTGTCCATCAGAACCTTGGCAACGCGCTGCAACCGCCTTGGCTGCTCGTCCAAGTCCGCGTCAAGGTTGGGAGTGTACGGCCCCAGCACGATGTGAGCACTTCGCAGATGCCTGGCCCACCTGGCCGCTGCGCTCCACGCTGCGTCCTCGCGCGAGGGTCGAGGCGGTCGATGCTGTGGGACTGCGCGGAACTTCTTCCAACGCACTTGATGCTCTCCAGCTCGGCCTTCGTACCCGTGGCGAAGGGGTCCAACGGCGTCATATCGGTCCAGGGGCTCAGCCTCGATACCCTGAATCGTTAAGTCCCAGAAACTTGCCATATGATCTGCTGTCGTGGCACGTTGAATATCATCGTGCTACATCTTCCAATCTCGTGGGGGCCGACCACAACCAGGCTTGGCAATCACAGGAAGAGGCCTTGGTTGATTTGCAACTTGGCACCACAGGACTGCGTCTTCAGCGCGAACTTGCATCAGCACAGGCTTATGCGGCCAGAGCTTCGCAGCGTCCACAACTTCAATCATGCCAAAACGGATGGCGAACCCCTCAGACATAATGAAGTAATCAATCGTCGTTCCTGGTATACTCTGAAAACGTGTGGGCGCAGACGGCGCCGCCAGTACTCCTCCTATGGATGTCGCCCACGGCTGCGTCAGAGCGCGGTCCATATTGTAGCCAGCTGCAACAATCCACTCATAACTGGGCGCTCGCAATCTATGCAGATGCTGAGCCAACGTCGTGAGCAGTGTCATATTCTTCTGTCCCATGTCTTCGCTGGCGTGGCGATAGGCCGACGCAGCCACGAAGCCTCCTTCGAACCGAGTGTGCACTAGCGCCGCCGAAATTCTCTCGTCCAGCAGCACTCCTTTGGCGTCGGCCAGCAATGGTCCAGCCGTCATCTGCACTCTCTTAGGCGCAATCACTGCCGCGCCACCACTTGTGTCGCGCCCGTGTCCAGTGCTTTGGGCTGGGGCCCGCGCGCCGTGGTAGCCGACCGCACTCATGCGGCCTCGAAATGTTCCCATCTTCTCTGCCGTGACGCGATGCTCCCGCACGCGCATAATAGGCTGCTCATTTCCCACAGGAGCATCAACCTCGAACGTCCCAGCAAGCGGGTTGAACGAAGTAGTGTTGATAGTAGCAAGGCGCGTCATGTTGCCGAGTCAGAAGAACAATCAAGCATACCTACCACATCAACGCCAACAGCCAACTAAGCCGCATTGTGCCGCTTCGCGAACGACGACAACATGGCTCTTATCCTCATGGCTGCTTCGCGCAATTCACCTTCATCAACTGGCACCTGCTGCTCGACCGAACGGAGGAACTCTCGCAGTACCTCTGGGGCGTCAGCCTCCGACGGGATGGCTTGCTCCCAGCACTGCCAGTGCTCGGCCGTCCCAGCTGCAGCAGCCTGAGCGGCCTGCTCGGCCTCCTGCTGCTGCTGCTGCCGCTGCCTCGCCTCTTCGACGGCGCGGCGTTGCTGAGCGCTGAGCAGTTCCTCCGCCACCTTCGCCTCAGCCAAGCACTCGAACAGCTTCTGCGCCAAAGCCCGGTCGCCACCGAAGCCCTCGAGCATGTCGCCACACTTCTCGACCGTGAGGTTGCTGGCAATGAGCTGCTTGAGCCCCTCTGCGCCGTCGTCAGTGGGCTTCTCCGGGGCCCGTGGCATGCCGGCCACCATTTGACGCCGCTCGGCCTCCATCTCCGTGGTCTCCGTGACTGTGGCCTGAAGCTCCTTGGCCGCGTCCTCCACAGCCTTCCGCGCCTCTGCCACCACCTGCTTGAGCTCCTTGACCACTTCGGTCTGGCGCTCCCGCTTCTGGACCAACTTCGTGTGCTGAAAGGACATCTCTTTCAGCCGCGTGTCCAAAGACTTGCCTCAAATGGTCTGGCCACGCAAGGTGGTCTGCCGTGCTCGCAACTTCTCCCGCAACTCATCGAACTCTGGGCTGGCCAGGCCTGCAACCTTCTGCAACTTCTGACTGCCCCGAGCTCCTTGCGTACATCTGCGTCGCTGTCCTTGCCCGCGTCGACGTCCATAGCGTCGCCATCGAGCTTTGTTGCGACCTCCTTCTTCCGTAGCTGTGCAGCTTCCTCGCGCAACCTCTTGAGCTCGGCACTGAGCTTGGGGTCGGGCTGCATTGGGGCCTTGGGCGCCGACACAGAGGGAATAGCTGGCTGCTTGATCCCTGCAAATGCTGACGCCTTGGGCTGCTTACGTAGCGAACAGTGATCAAGATCCGCTCTGTTCCACCACCGATCGACAATCAGATGCGACCAGCAGTGCTTGCAATACCATGGCTTCGTCCACGCCTGGCATCTCAGCTTGCGTCCCGAAGGCGGCGAACCGCCTTGAGAAACATGAGAGGGCGCCATGGGTTTTCCGTACACGTATGTGGAAAAGTATTCGTGCTGTGCTCAGGCGGGAAACCCGCGCACAGTACACAGTATGCAGCTGCGCTTCCAGGCCTGGGCAGGCCGCATGAGAGACACGAGAGCGGTCGGGGGCCGCGACTCCCCCGCGCCAGAGCGTCAGGTCCTGAGCGAAACACCACGGACTTGAGCCAACATGGCTACGGAAGAGGGCGAGAGGGAGGATGGACGGAAAGATGGAGAGAAGCTAAATGGGATAATTAGCGGGATAATCACAGTATAACATAAACTTTTCCGTCGCCGGGGGCGCCTGTCCCAAGGCGACTGGGAACTTTCTACTCTGACGTGCCACTGTGTGGGTCTAAACTTTCCAGCTTCCCTGGAACACATTTATGTTGTACCGTTTTACGCCCGTTACGGGAAGGAGGGCGGGAGAAGGGAGAGAGGGAGAGGAACACGTGAAGGAGAGAGGGAGGACGAAAGGGGAGAGGGAGGAGCGATTGGGGGGGAGGCGGGAAGCGCCGGGCGGGCTGGGCGGTCGCGCCTCGTCTCCGGCCCCGAGCAGGGCGGCCACGCGCGCCGCCGCGAAGCGGATGCGGAGGATGTCCTTGGCCTGCAGCTCGCCTCTTGAAGGCGCTTCGCGGGCCCCCGCGAGGAGGATGCGCCCCACCCCCTCCTCCTCCTCCTCCTCCTCCTCCTCCTCCCCCTCCTCCTCCGCTCCTCCCCCTCCTCCTTTTCCTCCTCCTCCTCCTCCTCCTACCCCCTCGTCATCTCTCCCCCTGCTCCTCTTCTTCTTCATATTATTTGTTCCTCCTCCTCCTCCTCCTCCTCCTCCTATTCACTTGCGCTGCCCTGACTGCATTACTCATGGCTGCAACCTCCTCCTCCTCCTCCTCCTCCTCCTCCTCCTCTTCCCCAGATCCCCTCTCCGCCTGAGCAACTTGCGACCGAAAGTTTTGGCCAGTCTCCGCATTCTGGGGACATTACCAAGGCCCCAACCATTCGAACACGACTGGGAATGAACTGCCAGTGCCAAGGGGGGTCCCACCTCTGGTGATCCCAAATCCCATCAGCCCTTTGGGCGTGAGTGGTTTAGCGAGCTCTCTCTGTTCTCAACCCCCCTTCTTCCCCTTCGGGGAGGGGTTTACCCCTCCCCCTACCCCCTCCCCCTGGACCTGGACAGGGAGTCCGGGGCGTAGTCAGGGGGGTCTTTTTTGACTCCTGGGAGGGCCAAACAACGACGACCCTCACGAGGATTCTGGCCCCGACGGGGGGATCCAGTTTGGCCCCTCTGCTCTTCTTTAAAGCCAGCATCATTGGTTTTACTAGGGTTTTGGCCCCATTTTGGCGTCCTGAGGGGTCCGCGCTCATCTTCCTTCATAGCAAAATCATTGCTTTTACGAAGGTTTTGGGCTCATTTTGTTCTTTTCAGGGGGCAGCTCTCATTGGCGCTTCGGAGGAGGTCGCAAGAGGCCCCAAGATGGCCTCCAGAGGCTCCCAGGAGGCTCCCAAGAGGCCTCCCAGAGGCCCCCCAGAGGCCCCCCAGCGGTCCCAAGAGGCCCCCAAGAGGCCCCCAAGAGGCCCCCAAGAGGCCTCAAGAGGCCCCAAGAGGCCCCCAAGAGGCCCCCAAGAGGCCCCCAAGAGGCCCCCAAGAGGCCCCAAGAGGCTCCAAGAGTCCCCCAAGAGGCCCCACGAGGAGCCCGAACGACTCACACCAGGACGAGGGGCCCGAACGACTCACACCACGAAAAGCCCGAACGACTCACACCAGAAGGAGGGGCCCGAACGACTCACACCAGGACGAGGCGCCCGAACGACTCACACCACGAGGAGCCCGAACGACTCACACCACGACGAGGGCCCCGAACGACTCACACCACGAGGAGCCCGAACGAGTCACACCAGAAGGAGGGGCCCGAACGACTCACACCAGGACGAGGGGCCCGAACAACTCACACCACGAGAAGCCCGAACGACTCACACCAAGACGAAGAGCCCGAACGACTCACACCACGAAGAGCCCGAACGACTCACACCAGGAAGAAGGGCCCGAACGATTCACACCAGGACGAGAAACCCCAAACGACTCAAACCACGAGGAGCGCTTTCTCTCCCTCCTCCTCCGCCTCGTCCTTCTCCCGCTCCCACCACAAGGAGGATGTACAAGGAGGCGTGAGGAAGGAGGAACAGGGGAGATATGCGGGGGCAGGCGGAAACACGCCTGAAAAACACGACTGTCGGCATGCTTCGCAAGAGTTGCTGTTTTGAGATGGGCTGGTGGGGATACGCGAAGCGTGAAGAATTTTTAAACAATTACCTCGTCGAAGGCCGGGGCCGCCTCCTCCTCCATCTCCTCCCCCCTCCTCCTCCTCCTTCTCCTCCTCCTCCTCCTGTTCTTCCTTCCGCCTCCCTCCTCCTCCTCCTCATCCTCCTCGTCCTCCTCCTCGTCCTTCTCCTCCTCCTCCTCCTCCTCCTCCTCCTCCTCCTCCGTCCTCCTCCTCGTCCTCCTCCTCCTCCTCATCCTCCTCACCCTCGTCCTCCTCCTCCTCGTCGTCCTCCTCCTCCGCTCTCCTCCTCCTCCTCCTCCGCCTCCTCCTCCTCCTCCTCCTCCTCCTCCTCTTCCTCATCCTCCTCCCTCCTCTTTCTCCTCCTCCTCCTCCTGCTCCTCCTCCTCCTCCGCCTTCTCTCCCTCCCCATTTCCCCGTGGATTCGCGGTGCGTTCCTGGTGTTTTCCCTTTTCCTGCTGGATCGAAAAGAAGACACTCTGGGCGTTTGGGGTCGCTATTGGCCACCGGAAGCCCCCAAGGATCTCTGGAGGCCTCTAGGGACCTCCGGGAGCGCCTTCAACCTCGTTTCGTTTCGCGTGGCGGACAGAGCTACATGAAGCTTGCAACATGTGACAAGTGCTGCCCAAAGACAGCATGCATCGAGAACACAGATGATAGAGCAGGCAACGGCGAGCGCGCGACAACGGGGAGGAAGGAGGAGAAACAGGGTGAAACTCCTCCTTCTCCTCAGGACCCCTCCCTCCTCCATCCTGCCTGTCTGCTCCTTTCTGCTTCCGTTCATCCTCCCTCCCTCCTCTCCCAGGCCCTGCCAGAACCCTCCTGGGGAGCAGAGGGCGTGGGGGCTGCGCGCAGACAGCCACACGGAAGAAGCCCCAGCTGGCCGCTGCGAGCCCCCCCCGCGGCCTGAACGCCCGGAGGCGGCGCCAGGGTGTCGAGACCGCCCCCCCGCTGCCGTTTGGGGGCCTGTCGAGGCCAGCGGTGACTACCTCCAGGTTGGATGCTCATTCTGGGGACCTTCCTGGAGCCACTCGCTCCACTCATGCGTCGATGCTGCCTCGAACGTCCGTCGACCTGAGTCGAACAGATCCGTTCTGGGCCCACAGGAATGTCCTCCCAAACGGACATCTAATCCAAAGGCTGCCTGTGAACAACCCCAAATCGTGCCGTCCTCTCCACGTCTGGACGCCCGAAAGGAATACGGACAAAAAGGGTACGATGCCCAACAACCAGGGTTGTCCCACACCGACAGCGGTCGCTGTTGGGCAGGCGGTCTTCTGTCTCAAATGGACAAGGCCCGCGGCTGCACCGACAGCAAATCCTGTTCAAGACGAACAAGATCTGCTGTCTATCTTCGTACCCAATCTTGCCGTACCCATTTTTGATCGTGCCGACCGCTCCTCTCCACTCCTCCTCCTCTGGCGCCATCTCGCCTCGCATGCGCTTGAGGCCGGCGGAGAGCTCCTGGCAACCGCGCGAGACGGACCCGTATCCCTTGCCAGTGGGAACAAAAACGAAGGCAAGACCGGGGCAACAAATCGGATTGGGATGCATCAGAAATCTCAGAGATCCAGCGCTTCGCGGGGATGTGTCGGGCGCCGCGTCCTTCTCAGAGCGTTCGGGATCGCTCTGAGAGCGCCCGGGACCGCTCTGGAGCGACTCATCGGGTTCCTGGGCCTGCCTGTGAGGGGCCAGGGGCAGCGGTGTCGCTGTTCCATGGTCCGCGGCCCCCCCCCTTGCGGGGGCCATCGGGCTGGGAGGCCAGGGTTTCAGCATCTGTGCACTCTGCTAGCGGAGGGAAGACATATTTGGGGCTGACCTGAACATCGTTCGCGAACGTTTGCACCCGAACCGTTTACGAAGCGTCTGTTTTGAATACCTATGTTTTCCCTCAGCCGAGCGGCCGTGGACAACGAACGTTTGTGCCCCAAACGTTACGAACCGTTCGTTTTGAAGATGTGTCTCCCCTCAACCGAATGGCTGTGGACAAGGCCCTTGGGGGCCTTGGCGTTCGCGAACAGGTGCTTCTGAATCGTTGATTTGAGCAGTTTACTAGCGTCCGAACACGAACAACAACTTTTCACCCTTCCGCACACAGGAGGCAAATCTAGAGAACGAACAACTGCATGCACAGAAGCTTTTGGAGTTCCGCGCGGATTTCTTGGATCGGCGCCTGGACACCCCACCCTGGCGGGCAAAGCGCGCCAGGGGCGGTGCCAGAGGCGCGGCCAGCGGTGC
>CAUYUJ010014539.1:311758-344258 GCA_963575745.1 Prorocentrum cordatum
CCTCGAGGAAACATACTAGGTTTCTGGGATCTCTTGGGTCATCCTGGGACCGTCTTGAAATTCATGGGTCTTCTTGGGACCGTCTTGAAATAGTTTTCGGCCTTCTGCAAGGCCGGCTTGGACTCGTTCTCGCTTGTCGTGGGCAGTGCTCCGCCATCTGAATGCACGCTGGCCTCTCAACTGTTACGGAGACATGCGGGCGGTGAGCTTGGACTGGACGGGTGCCGCACGCAAGCCAAAGCTATCCCCCCACTGACTTTCCGATTGCCATGAATGAAGATGGTCATGGAGGGTGAAGGAAACGGGTCCTGCACATCCTGCTGATTCCCCTGGGACGAGCTTTTCATCCTGAACCGTCCTTTGACGGTCCCGCTGTCTGGGAAGGGCCCCGGGATGCCCCAAACGGCGAACAAAGCTCAAGACGCATTGTATGGTGATCAAACTCTCTCTCTCTCTCTCTGCGCTCCCCTAGCCAGTGACGCTTACGTTAAGCTCCCGCAACTTCCTGCCGAACGGCGACTCGCGCTGAACCAGGTTCTCGAAGTCCACCCTCGAGATGCGGGGGTGCACCTCCTGGCAGGGCGATCGGGGAGGCCTGGACAGATCGGGGAAGGAGAGGCAGGGGAATGTGGAGGCAGGAAACCGAAGCACGAGGATCGAGGTTTCAGACTTTTGACGTTTTTGGGCTGTGCTGGGCCTCCAGGAAGCTTCTCGCCAACACGGCTAAATTCAATTTGAACATCTGGTCTACGATGCACCCCACGACGAATCCAATGGCCGGTTTTCCACCCCTTGACCCAGACCTTCTGGTGCTGGAACATGTCACACTGTAGCCTGGGCTTTCGGCACATCCGCGGGATAGTCCCACTGAACCAACGAGACCGCTCTTGCAAGCCCCTGTCCAAATGTCCTCCCGACTGCACCGTCACTGATGTGTCTGCTATTCTAGGGGGTGGCATTGTTCCCTGCGTGGTTGTTTTCAAATTGGGAGGATTGACGGATGAAACGGCCCACAACGACCCCTTGCGGCCGCCCCATGCCCTAGGGAGCGCACACCCACAATTGGCTGAGTGCGGGAGCGTCTGACAGACGCGCATCAACCGCGGGGGGATGGACCGATGGGCAGGAGGGCGAGGGGAAGGAGGGGACAGGGGAGGATGGTGTGGGAGGGGCAGGGGAGGGGTGAGGGAGGGGGAAAACGAGGGGTCGATTTACCATCGACACTCGTGCGACTGTGAGCATCCCCGCGCTTGACACATCCACCTTGCAATTGCCGTGCGTGGTGACAGGGCTCCCAATCAAGGCGAATCATCTTGTTTAGGAACCTACGTCGTATGCGTTGTGGGCACACGTAGATTCGTGCACGTCGTGTTCGTAGCCACCTCTCCTGCTACCACGCCGTTTTTCTGTCCTCTCCTCCTGTCCCTCCCTCTTCCTGCTACTCGCCTCTGTCCTCCTCCTCCTCCTCCTCCTCCTCCTCCTCCCTGCCCCTCCTCCTCCTCCTCCTCCTCCTCCTCGCTCCCCGCCCTCCTCCTCCAGCTCCTCCTCTCGAGAGCCACCCGAGAGGCCCCCCAGGGCACTAAGGCACTCCGGGTGTGCCTGAGCTGCGCGCGCGCCAGAGGCGGCCGCGCCCAGCGGCAGCTCTGCTCGGGCGGCCACTGGGCAGGCCGACCGGCCGCGGGCCAGGGAGAGGGGGCCCGCGGGCTCGAGGGCTGGGCCTCCAGAGGCCCAGCTGGGGGGGACGGGAGCCCGCTCCTCGGCCACTGTCTCGGGTCGGGCATGTCCTCCTGCAGGCGGGCTGTGGAGAACACCTTGTGACACAAAACCAACCGTGGTGCAACGGAATCTAGCAAAAACACGGCACATCGTCCTCATACTGTCTTTGTTACCATTCGGGAGTATTCCTCCTGTAGAGGGACATGCCCGACTTAACCATTGTCCGCCCAGGAGGTGGCGACATCTGTATCCTGCCACCACGCGCTCCATGAGCTTCACGGAGACGACGGAGGGAGGCACAATCAACGGCCAACACGAGGACGCCGTGGCATGCCTCATCGCGAACTCTGCCACTCGGTGCGGTCTACTGGGTGAGGAATTTCGCCTCCAGGCTGCCCGCGAGCTCTTCGATTTCTCGAGGTGCCGCAACGAGACCACCGATGCGCTGCTCCATCGGTTCTCCCGATTGAAGGGGGGCTGGGGCAGGGTTCGATTCGACGAATTCCGAACCCTACTCCCGCCGCCTGTCGAGCTGCATGAATCGTGGACCAGCGAGTGTAGGGTTCGGGTTTCGCCGCCCACCCAGGCCAGGTCGGGCCCTCGGCGTCGGGGCAGCAAGCAAATTTATCCCCTATTGACTCCGCCGGGAAGCGCGACGCGCCCGGCGAAGGGGGCGCGTCGTGTTGCGAGCGAACTTCCCTCCGCAGCTTAGCCACACGGGTCAAACGGAATTGACTTGGCCCATGGGGTGGGGGGGTCTCGGGTTGGTCTCGGGCCCAGCCTGCTACCGATCCACAATCCCCACGCTATTCCGTTTAGTGTACGATTTTCCACACTTGCTAATGACATTTGCCAAAATGGCTTCTTCTAATCCTTTCGCTCCTCGTCCTCTGGACCTGGTTACGGATTCAGGCCTCGGAACAAATTAGCGAACACTCATGCCGCATTCATCCGTCAATGCCTCTTCCTCCCCCCAATGCTCAAAATTGGCGGTGGGTCCGACGATATTCACTTCGACCGCAGTGCCCCCCGCGCGTGCCAACATTGAGTTTGTGGGGGAGGGGGAGTGTTCAGTAATTGTTTCCCTCTACCGTCTCATCTTCTAAGTTACCCCGTCATTTGCGAGTTGGCCGAGCGATTCTGAGGGTGAGGATGTCTGCTAGACCATTCTGATAGTTATATATATATATATATACATGTCTATGTAAGTGTAGGTATGTGTATATACATATATTCATGTAGCTGTATATATATATAAAAGTATTTTTTGAATGTGTAAATATTTGTATATACATATCCGTATATCTACACACACACACACCTTTTTATATGTATAGCTATCTGTATATACATATGTCGAGAGAGAGAGAGAGAGAGGGAAAGAGGGGGGGAGAGAGAGAGAGAGAGAGAGAGAAAAAAAAAAAAGAAGAGAGAGAAAGAGAGAGAGAGAGAGAGAGAGAACGAGAGAGAGTCACACAGAACCTTCCTTTTTCCAATGTTCTGGCGCCCGAGTCGTCCCGCGCCATATTGCTACGTATTACGCGTATTCGTCCCATCACTCTTCATTTTCCTGTATTACTCGTATCACTCGTAGAAAGAAACTAACCTTCTTGATCTATTTTCTGGTTCTTACGAGCGATACGAGTAATATGTGAAAAATAAGGAGTGATGGGGCAAATGATACGAGCAATGCTTGAAACATAAACAAATGTGCGAAACGCCTCCCGGGGGGGCCCGGGGCCGTTAGGGAGGCGCTAGACATAACACCATGCAGCCGCTTTGGCTTTTGATTTTCGTAATGATTGAGATGACTCCTCCCCGGTCCTCCCCTCGAGCATTTCCCCATGTACGTCTCCCTGAATTTTTGCGCCCCAAGCAGATCGAGGGCAACCGCGCGCCAGGCAACGCACCCACAAGCCTCGGAACAAATTAGCGAACACTCATGCCACATTCATCCGTCAACGTCTCCTCCCCCCCCCAATGTTGAAACGGTGGGTCCGACGAGATGCACTTCGACCGCAGTGCCCCCCCGCGCGTGCCAACATTGAGTTTGTGGGGGAGGGGGAATGTTCAGTAATTGTTTCCCTCTACCGTCGCATCTTCTAGTTTACCCCGTCATTTGCGAATTGACCGAGCGATTTTGCGGGTGATGATTTCTGCGAGACCATTCTGATACATATATATACACATATATACATACATATATATATATATATATTTATATGGTTGTATACATATATGTTTATATGTGCAAATACAAATATACATATATCCATATTCGCATGGGTATATGTAAGTGTATGTATGTGTGCATATATATATACATATATGTATATGTATATATATATACATGTATAAGTATGTATATGTATATGTTTTTTGAATCCATATGTATACACAAATATTTGTATATACGTTTATACACATAGATATATGTGTGTGTCGAGAGAGAGAGAGAGAGAGAGAGAAAGAGAGAGAAAGAGAAAGAGAAAGAGAGAGAGACACAGAGAAACAGAGGGAGAGAGAGTCACGCAAAACCTTCTTTTTTCGAATGTTCTGGCGCCCGAGTCGTCCCGCGCCTTTTTTTTTCCACGTATTACTCGTATCGTTCGTCCCATCACTCTTCATTTTTTCCTATATTACTCGTATCACTCGTAGAAAGAAGCTAACCTTCTTGAGCTATTGTCTTGTTCTTACGAGTGATGCGGGTAATATGTGACATATAAGGAGTGATGGGGCGAGTGATGCGAGCAATGCGTGAAACATAAACAAATGCTCGAAACGCCTCCGTTGGGGAGGCGCTAGACATGACAACGTGCAGCCGCTTTGGCTTGTGTTTTTTTCGTAGTGGTTGAGATGACTCCTCCACGGTTCTCCCCGCGAGCATTTCCCCGCGTGCGTCTTCCTGAATTTTTGCGCCCCAAGCAATTCGAGGGCAGACGCGCGCCAGGCAACGCACCCACAGGTCTCGGAACAAATTAGCGAACACTCATGCCACATTCATCCGTCAACGCCTCCTCCTCCCCCCAATGTTCAAGCGGTGGGTCCGACGAGATGCACTTCGACCGCAGCGCCCCCCGCGCGTGCCAACGTTGAGTTTTGGGGGGGAAAAAGGGTGTTCAGTAATTGTCTCCCTCTACCGTTTGGACGTGGTGCTCCAATGCCTGGCTTTCAACAGTTCCCGATGTCAGCTCCGACGATGGGTCCTCCTCGTCCAGGTGCGATGCGCGTGTTCGAGGGTCAAATGGTCGATCTTCGCGGGGTCACGGAGGACCGACAGGGCAGATTCACGCCTCTGCATCTCGGCGACCCGGCTGAATTCGAGGTCGTGCCGATCCCGACGAACCACGTCGGAATGCGCGAGTTGATGAAGAAGGAGAAGATCTTTCCAGGTCTTTGCAAGGCAGAGGACGATTGGATTCGTTCGCTCGATCGTGCAGCCGAGGTGTCCCAGCTGAGTCCCATGTCCGTGCCTGACGAGGTTTGGGTTGATTATGTGGTAGGTGTGCGAGCAGTGCACGAGAAACTAAGTCTGGCCCCCTCGGAAACAGTTCAGAGTTACTTGAACCGTCGGCGCCGCGACCATCGATCAGTCGGCGCAGGAGACGAAAACAGAAGATTTCCTTGGCTTGGGCGTTCGCGATCCAGACTTGGGCCGGTCTGGGAAGATCCTCGCAATCGAAATCATGGTCGATGATTGCGCCTTCGAGATCTCATGGGGGGATGGCTTCGAGGAGAGCGTCGCCAGAGATTACCCCTAAGCTGGACTTCTCGAGTGCGCGGGTGAATTTTCAGATCGGCGCTCCGAATCCTCGCGCGCGTCGCCGCCCCCGCGTAGCAGGAGCAGCTTCTTCGGCTACGAGTGAGTGGGATCGGATTTGCGCGGGGCGCCCCGCTGTTTGATCCTCGCGTGAATGGCTTCTCCGCGTGGCCAGTGCCACGCGGCAGTTCCGTCGGCCAGCGGCTGCTATAGTCCCTGCGCATTGCGCGTTTAGGCCTTCAATTCGATTGTTGTCCTTGCTTCTCCCCCTCTGATTCGTCTTGCGTTTGCTGCCGATTCAACGTCGAGGAGTGTCTGTCCACCTCTCGAGCTACGCGCGACGCCATTTTAGTGAGAGACGCGCGCGACTTCAAGGCCCAGCCGTGTTTCGAGAAGGCACTGATTTTGCAGGCCGTCCGGTCGATCATCATTCTGGTCAACAACGTTGACGTGGGTGTTCGGGAATGCCGCTTTCGCTGCAAGGCCTTCCAATACATCGTATCCATCACTGCCACGTTTGTCCACTACCTGTTGGAATTCAGGTACGGCCGCGCGCGTGCTGCGTGCGTCTCCAACATGGCTTGGCTCGCTCGTGTTTGCATGTCGTGAACCATATTCGTGATATTGCTTCTTTCCGGTGGTTGGGTTCCTCAAAATCCGGATCTCATGTTCAAATGCTTAACTCCATCCAAAATGCTTGCCGTGCTGTCGGCAGTGACCGCGTAGTGAGGAACCGTGCTTCAAATGTCATCTATCTTTGGTTCTCAATGTCCCATGGTTTCGCTTGCGTCGGCAAGACTAACCAAGGCATGCTGGGCCGCATAAGTGAGCGCCACCACTGTTTGATGACGCCTCGGCGGGGATCCCAGATCCCAGGTTATTTTAAGACTTAAGATGAGATCGTTGGGGGTTGGGTCTTTTGTCAAAGATCCTCTCGTTTTTCTTTCGTCGAGCTCTGACCTCGAGATGCGATGCATTGAGGAACAATTCATCTCGATTTTGCAGCCTAGGTTGAATGCGCCATACGTTCATAAATATGTCCGGCCGTCCTTCCAATCCAAACCAAACGCATCAATTATTATCCAGGGAGAAGAATGCGCGCCTCGCTGCCCATTCCGACCGAGAGCTGACCCTCGACAGATTTACGGTTCGATGCATGCTATTTGCGCCGATGGTGAAAAAGGGGATTTTGCTAGCAGTACGGTGGCTCTTTCATCTTTGCTTGAGTTCATCTGTCTTAACGATTCGCCTAGGTGACCTGAAGCGGAAGGGTGATAGCGCATGCTCGCTTTTGAAACCGTTCGTCAAGAGAAAACCTCAGCTTGGCAATGTGCGGGCACGGTGCGTCGGAATGCAACTAGAGGGCAAGAATCTGGTTGTTGCCCGGCGCAGATTGTTCCTGCCCTCGGAGACGTCGCCCGGCTGCATCAAATTTACCACGTGAAGCTTCCGTGTTTACCATCTTGTAACCTTCCTCGTGTTGCGATGCCGTCGTTCCGCGAGTTCTGCGCGCCTTGCATCCCGAAGGGTCGCGCTGTCATAGTCCGTGCCCAATATTTGCCTACGCCTTCTTCTCAAGATGCTTTGATCAACTCCAAGAGGTGGGGTCGTAAGCTTCAGTCGCGCAGTTTCCCGCGCGCGCGCAGATTGCTTGCAGACTTATTGGGCGTCGGTTGCACGGCGGATCATCTTTGCGTTCGTGGTGAGACCATGAATCTTGCCAACAGCGTACCTAAGCATGTGCACCACGGGTCCCCATGCGTTCGGTCTCGTGGCCATGTTCTTGCTTCCATTGACCAGTCCATGCGTGGTCTTGTTGAGAGGATGCGTAAATCTGGTTTGCATGCGATGTGGAACAACATTATACTTGACAAATAGTTGGAGCAATTGTACACCGAATGCGGGGACTTCCGCCAGTGTGACTGGAGGCGCTTATTGTCGAGAACCGCCGTCGTGGCCCCGATCGATAAAGCACAGGCTTGCATTGCTAGTTCGTGCACTCGTGGGTGGCTAGATCGTGCAAGGCGTGTTGTATTTTTCACATAACGTGTATGTTTCGAATTGTATCGGGTGGCCTTCTCTTCGCGCGAAATTTCGCGATGTCCAGAGGGAATTTCGCTATGCTGGTGTGTGTTGCCCGGCCCTGAACGACATTCGTTTGGAACCATCGGCGTGTGGCCCAAAGATTCGGACCTTTAGGTGAAGTCTCGGCCAGTGGGTTCATATTTTCACCACTGTTTGAAACCCTTGTACGCATTGCTTTGCCGCGTTCTGAACATCATGATTCAACGTGTCTGCCCTGGTTCGATCAGTGTCCTCTCGCATCATGTGGTTTAAAACCGATTTCGTATTGCTGAAAGGCGGAGGCAAACCTTCATGCCTATCTTAATTTCGTCCAAACGTGACATTGACATTGTTTTGTTTCAACAATGTTGCATGGAATATGATCTTCCGTGCTCTCGATTGGCTTGTGGCCAGTTGGTCCCAGGTTGCTGGCACCAGGCGCAAATTTGTTCGTGGCTTTGTCACGGAACAATTACATTTTCAGGGTGACTGGTGCTCGTCGTCTTGTCGCGTTTGATTTGAAATGCGGGTATCTGCGTTATATTGCGTCTCTGATTGCCCCCAGGAAAAGCGTCGCCCAAGGATGCCCTTATGCGCCTGCTGTGTGCAATGCTGTTTGCTGCTTTCTCGAGTTTGACAAGACCCGTCTGCCCCCGACCCTACCATTGCACCACGCTTGCTCCATTTCTCAACTTCTCATGCGTTGGAATGATGACATTTATGGAATCCACTGTTTTGGGTGCGGTCTGAGGGCCATGCTTCTGCTGCGTTTCGCGTCGTTCCTCCCCAAAAGAGACGCCGGATTGTCTACAAGACTGATTGCCCTGAAAGCCGCTCCCTCGAAATCCATGCGTTGTCGAATAGGTGGTGCGGAACCTGTCTCTGTTGTGCACTGGCGCCGTCCACGCGTGCATAAGAAAGAAAGGGGCACATTCAAATCTGCTTCTGAAGATCGAAGATCCTGCCCTGTTCGTAGGCTTGAGCGTCGACGTTTCCGGCCACGATATTACGTTCTCTCCTCACTCGTGTAACGGCGATATGATGGCACAACGGCGCGTCGAGCTTGCAAGGCCACGGTTTCAGATGTGGCATAGCAATTGTTCGACTGGAATGAAGTAAGGGGTTGTCGAAGGCCACATTTGCCAGACGTTGAATCGATGCCTTGGTGGTGACCCAGTGCATGAGTTAGCAAACTTGCTCCTCGAATTGCATTGCTTGGGTTATCCTCGTTTCATCCTTCGCCGTGCTGTCCATAGGGTGCAGCGTAAACATCCTTATTTGTCTTGCTTGCAAAAAGGCGCTCGATGCTACCCAACGTCGACCAGAAGTACTGTTCTAGTATTCATGTTCTGGTGCTCTCGTCGCTTCTCTCCGTGTTCGTTCGCGTTGTGCTAGTGAGGCTGTGTGACCCCCTTGGCAGATGACTGGCGGCGTGCTTGCGTTGCTTCTTGCTTCCTTGCTCCCGCCTTGAGCGTTCCAAGGTCTGCATTTGCCCCGCATGTGTGCAGTGTACATATGGAGCGATCGTACACTGAGCGTGTGTACAGTAAATATATCTTAGTAGCGTGCGTGTCCAAAGAGTCTTGCTTGGTCGTTTCTCCCATGCTCGTGCTCTGTGACCCGCAGCTGGTGCAACAACTCAGGGAAATTGCAAAATCCTTGTCCTTGGCTCCGGTCCGTCAGAAACCAACCAAAATTGGACGTCGCCCCAATGCTTCCCGGGTGCATCTGAGGGTATGGTGGTTTGGCGCCCCATGTTCGACTGTTTCTGCGTCTCGCCAGACGGCTCGAGATCACCGATGAGACAGCGTCCTCCTCCAGCTTATCCAGCACATCCTCCTACTCCTCCTCCTCCTCCTCCTCCTCCTTCTCCTCCTCCTCCTCCTTCTCCTCCTCCTCCTCCTCCTCCTCCTCCCCCTCTTACTCTTCGTCCTCCTCCTCCTCCTTCTCCTCCTCCAGCTCCTTCTTCTTCCCCCTTTTCATCCTGCCCCCTGTCCTCCTCCCTCATCCTTTCTCCCTCCTCCTCTTCCTCCTGGTCTTCCTCCTCCTCCTCCTCCTCCTCCTCGCTCCTCCTCCTCCTCCTCATCTTTCCCCTTCACGCCCTCGTCCTCCTCGCTCTTCCCTCCTCGACTCCGCAATTGTACAACAACATGGAAGTATCCTGTCTCCTCTGAATATGTGCTGAGAGTATCCGCCCCCATCCGCGCATGGTTTTTTTCACAAATGATGTGGACGATTTGGGCTGTCTTACGTGATTGTCCAATCATCACGTTCTTGAACTTTCCACGCTGTCGCCCCCTCTTTTCCCCTCCTCCGTCTTTCTCTCGTCCTTCCGCCCCTCCCGCTCCTGCCACTGAAATTCGTGCTGCTGCTGTTCGTCCTCCTTCTCATCCTGCCTGATGCTCCTCCTTTTCCTCCTGTTCATCCGCCACCTCCTTCTCCTGTATGGGGGGGCCCAGGGACACACACATAAATACACACAAATCCAAAGATTCACCCATATTTCCAATCTTTTCTGGGTTTTCGTCTTCCCCCCCACTGTCCATATTTTCCAAAATTTTCCTGGGGACCGACGATTCATTGTGTCTGTGTTTTTTCCACTCCTGACTGTACGCAGCTTGCCTTTCTCTGATTGAGCCGCACAGCGCGGTGGGGTCTTCCTTTGCAGCTCTAGGTCCGCCTTACCCGGGGACAGAGAAAACCCAGGGCGATGGGAATGGACGGGCCGGAGGGTCGGATGTCAGATGTGGCGCGAGCGAACCCAGCTTGTCCTCGCCCCCTCGCCCCCCCCCCCCCCCCCAACACAAAATCCTCCTCCTCCTCGCACCCCTCCTCCTCCGCCTCCGTGTTGCTCCTCTGCCTCCCCCTCCTCCTCCTCCCCTCCTCCTCCTCCTCCTCCTCCTCCTCCTCCTCCTCCTCCTCCTCCTCCTCCTCCTCCTCCCTCCTCCCCCTCCTCCTCCTCCTCCTCCGCTTGCGCCTCTTCCTCACCCTCCTCCTCCGCCCCCTCCCCGAAGACGCCGTCCATCACCGTGCTGCTGGCAGCAGCCGTGAGGACGGCTCTACTGCGAGGGAGGCCCGGCGGACGAAGGCCGCGGAGGCGGCCGCGTCGATCGCGCAGCGCCGCTGACCCTCCCCCCTGGCGCAAGGGAGCGCGCCAGGGGCGGCGCCAGGTGGGCCCAGGCGCCGATTTCTCCTCGGTCCTCCTCGGCCCTCCTCCTCTTCCTCCTCCTTCCTTCTCCCTTCTCCTCCCTCCTTCCTCCTCCCTCCTCCTCCCTCCTCCTCTCCCCTCCTCCTCCCTCCTCCTCTCTCCTCCTCTCCTCCTCAATCCGCTGCCGCGCGCTAGGGGCGGTCCCGAGGCGCCGCCAGGTGGGTTCAGCACGCATTCGAGAAATCCGCGCAGTCCTCCGAAAGTTTATGCGAATCATCATTTCCGGGGGAGTCCAAAGAGGAAATGCCAAGAGCGGGGGGAGCAATCCGTGGCCGCGGGCATTGTGCGCGGCGGTAACGAAGCGAGGCGAGGGGGTCATGATATCCACCCTCTCCCTAGCCATCACCCCCGTCTTGACCGCCCCCGAATTGAGTACCGTTTATCAGATCCCCATCCCCAGCGGCGTGGCCAAGGCCCAACGGCTGATTTACCCGCCTAGATGGGGATATAGGCCGTTCCCTTCGGGTTTCGATGGGTGCACCCCCCACTGGGGGGGTAACTTGGTGGGGGTCTCGAATGGGATGGGGATCGGTTAAACGATTCGGACACGTTTGGCTAACTGAAGGGGCCCTGGGACACAAATAGAAAGATTCCCCATATTTCTTATATTTTCTGGGTTTCTGTTTTCCCCTCCACTTTCCATATTTTCGCATATTTTCTCGGAGTCGACGAATACTTGTGTCTGTGTGTTTTTTTCCCTCCTGAATAACACGCGTCATGAGGATTGTCGAACTTCCCCTGGCCCAGTTGCTCGTCCCGAATCGTGGAGGCCGAACACGTAAAACACAAACACAACGCCCGGCTCCCGCACTCTCTTTGCCCGCCGGCACTCGCTTCCCCGACGGATGTTTCTTCTTCTTCTTCTTCGAGGTCGGCACCTCCTCGCGAGCTCGCGGCGCGACCTCGCGCACCGCCAGGCGGGTGCCTCGAGGCGGCCGCGCCAACTCGCGAGGAGGGCGCGGGCAGGGGGGCCACAACGGGGCAGGGCGCGTCCTTGAACCTCGCGCGGTACTCGTCCACGACAGCGTCGAGGTCGTCGTCCTGGTCGTCGCTCGTCTGCTTCTTCTGGTCCTTGCTGACCTGCAGGCGATCTCTTGATCCTCCGACTCCTCTTTCTTCCCTCCTGCTGCCTCTCCACTCCTTGTCTTTCCCTCTGACTCCTCCTCTTCCCCTCCGTGCTCCCTCCTCCCCGTCCTCTTTCCTCCCTCCGCCCTCCCCTCGAATCCTCCCCTCTCTCCTCCTATCCATCCCTCTCCTCTTTCAGCTCCCTCTCCTCCTCCTAGCCGCGCCAAATGGCCTTTACACATCAGCAATAATTAGCAAAACGCTCCTGCTATGATGACGAACAACCAGCTTGCCATCATCCCTTCCGACTCGTGAAGAAGCAGGAAAGGTCGCTCGGCCATGAACATGACTCTTTGTCGGCGACGCTTCGTCACACATCTCAACAACAATAATCTCAACCACGAACTTTACATACTCACCCGAGCCAGGACAACCGTTGTACGACACCTTGGGCATTTTACGCTGTAATATAAGAAAACACGGCGGTGGCCAAGCCAAACTTCAGTACGAAGAAGTCGGCACGGACTTCAGAATAAAATGCGGAACGATGCTGCATTGAGCCACCCGCATGATTACAGCAAGATGTCACAATGCACGAGCCATCGTCTGATTTGCAAAACCGTTGACATTCGTGGAGCTCACAACCTGTCGTCTTATTATGCTTGGCATCGGGCCTGAGCCTTAGCCAATGCATAAAGCAAATCAACATGGTGCAAACCCAACACACGATCCAAGGCATGCTCGCCTCGCTCATGTGATCGGTAATCACGCCCGTCAAAAGCCCCAGCATGGCGAATGCGGCTATGAACATGTACGCCCAAAATATGAAAATCATATCCGCCCGCCTCCCTTGTGGGGACCATTCGGCTGGGAACGCAAGGATCGCGCAATTGAGAAGCATACCCGTCATCAATGCAAATAAGCGAGTCAGAACAATTGCGAGATGCTTATGAGCTGAGCAACCGATATGTTTAGTCAAATTGTCGGAACACAGAACTGCATCTCAGAAGGTGAGGTTCTCCAAAATTCTGAAAACGCTTGCGGGCCCCCTGGGCCCGAAAACGTCCTTTCGACACCCAATAAACACATCCTCAGAAACCATGGGTACACTGGGACATATAAACTAGCGGGTTCCGTGTCGAGGCCAGGGTCACTCGAAATATAATGTTTGCCAACGTGGGACCCGACGAATGAATTGTGCACTCTGGAAGTGCGTGATCTGATGTGCCAGCCGTGTGGCACTATGTGGTGCGAACTATGTGGTGCAACCCTTGGGGCACATTACGTCCTGCAAGCTACATGGTCAGACCATGTGGCGCAAGCTGTGTGGCGCAAGCTGTGTGGTGCAATGATTGTGCACGTTCTGTGGTGAAGACCAAAGTGGTGCAACCGACGGCGTGCAGCCTGAGCATGGAACACCCGCGAGGCGGCCACGGGCCATGACATGTGCGAGCAACCAGAAACCCGGGCAGCGCGCGGGGAGCCCACGCGGCGCGCGCGGGCGGAGCACCTGGCAGCCCATGCCGTTCACGTCAAGGCCGAGCGCGAAACCTGGCACTTGGAGTGACTTCGAGCCGAACGTCGATGCACTTCAATTTGACATGCACTTGTAAGGCATGGCGCTGGTCGGGCAACGGCTGGCCCGCGCCGTCGAGGCCACGACCAGCAGAACCCGACGGAGGGCCCGCGCCTTCGCGACCAAGGCCTCTCGTGTTAAAATCATGCTGGGCATCTCTTTACTGGCGAAGTCCCTGCGCATCGGCGTATGAGTATGAGCGAGGCTGGTCGACTGAGCACGAGCGAGTCTGACTGTAAGCATCTGGGCAAGAGTGGGCCATGAAGCCCGTGATGCACCGCTGGCCAGCTCACGTCTTGGATGGCCTACATGCATCACTTGTTGGACTGTAGTGGCCGCGAAGACCTTCAGTGAGACACGTCTCTACGCCCCTCACAAGCGTTTCACTCAAGACATGCCCAAACTGGGCTCGAACTGACCACATACAATACACCCTGGGGGCTCCTCTATGGGCGATCCGAATGTCACGCCCGCTGCATATTTGTGCTCATGGGGCCTGCATGAAGACACTTTTGCCTCCGCTACGTCGTGGTGGTCAGGCCATGAGGCCATGAAGAGAAACAGGCCGACCTCCAATAACAAGCGTTTCGCCCGAGATTTTCCAGCGATCTTGGCGCACAAGGGCCAGCACAATAACCCCCTGGCGGCTCCCATTCGGGTGGCCTAGACACACTGCCTGCTACGTTGCGGTGGCCATGGAGGCTCGAAGTAATCAATTACTCACTGCGTGGGGCTCCCCATATGTGCATCTGTTAACATGGACCTGTCCGCCGTGAATGTCTAGGCGCGAGAGTTCTCGAATATAAGCGGGCTTGGGTACCGTTAGGTACCGACGGTCTGGGCGTGAATCTAACTGTGAATGAATTGGGGTGTGAATGAGTCTCAGTAGTACGAGCGCGTCTCTGCGCGTGAGCCTGGGGACTCCTGGGGCCTCCTGAAACCGCCTGGGGCTTCCTGGGGCCTCCTGGAGCCTCCTGGAGCCTCTTGGGGCTTCCTATGGCATCCTCAAGCCTCCTGGGGCCTCGTGTGGCTTCCTGGAGCCTCCTGGGGCCTGTGGCATCCTAATACCTCTCGGCACCTCCTGTTGCCTCGTGGAACCTCTTAGAGCCTGCTGGAGCTTCCTGTGGCATCCTGAAGAAGATTTGTGCCCATGAAACTGGCCACCAACATAGGCAAACCGCTAGAGACATCCTCAAAATCTGCCCCCCCCCCCCCTCCCGGGGGCGACGATGAGCGCCTCGCTCGAGACATCCTCCAGATGCCTCCTGGGGCCTCCTGGAGCCTCCTGAAGAGGATCTGTGCCCACGCGTCTTGCCACATCCTCAAGATCTGCCCCCCTTGGGGGCAAACATGAGCGCCGCGCTCGAGACATCCTCCAAATCTGCTCCGAAAGCGGGAGATGCTGAGCACCAAATCAGGCAAACCGCGAACGCGGAAATTGCTGAGCACCAAACCAGGCATCCCGCTGGAGGCATCCCCGCCATTTTGGCGCGAACGGAGGAGTGCAATCCCCCCTGGCCGCTCCCCCTTGGGGGTGCTGAAACCCGCGCCTCGCTCGAGACATCCTCAGAATTTGCCCCGCCACCACCATCATCATCATCATCATCATCAGCATCATCATCATCATCATCATCATCATCATCATCATCACCATCATCATCATCATCATCATCACCACCACCATCCGCCTCCTCCTCATCATCATCATCACCACCACCAGCATCAGCATCAGCATCACCACCATCATCGCAACATAACATACCATACCATAACATGTCGTATGAAAACATTCCATAGTGTACCATACCATATCATAATATACCATAGCAGATAAGCCATACCATGCCATAACATGTCATACCATAGTAAACCATAACATGACATACCATAACATGGGGAGGAGGAGGAGGACGACGAGGAGGAGGAGGAGGAGGAGGAGGAGGAGGAGGAGGAGGAGGAAGGAGAAGGGGTCCGCGCGGTCGGAGTAATAACAATAACCCCATCATTTGGATATGGGGGAATATACAAACAAACATTCGCTCGAGACATCGCCACGATCTGGGCGGGAACGGGCCAATGCAATTTCCCGCCGGGCGGCTCACCTCTGGGTGTCCGTGCGGTCCTTGCTACGTCGTGGTGACTATGGGGCCTTACCTACAGACACGCACACATCGACACGCAATTTCCTGTTTGGCCATCCACGCAATCTGGGCGCGAACGGGTTCGTGCAATGCTCCCTGGCGGCTCCTTCACATGCAATGTTTGCAACACCGTGGTGCTTATCTTACGGGTGGGGACAACAAATCCATTTCCGAAACAACAAGAACCGCTTGAGACGTCCCCACGATCTGGACGGAACGGGCCTGCAGAATTCCCCTCTGCGGCCTCTTTATTGTGGTGCTCAGATGCGATGCATGCTACATTGCTGTGAACACGGAGCTCTGAAAAAAACATGTCTACCGTAGCACCCCGCAGATGCGGATAAGAGTGAGGGGGCGGTGGGGACGTCGGCAGTTTGCAAGATTCTGGAGAAGCCCGCCGCAGGCGCCAAAGTTCCAAAATTATACCACGAGCCCGCCGCAGGTGCCGATTTTTTTGTTAAGCCAATGTGGGTCGGTCGCGGGTGGGTCGCGGATAGGTCGTAAATGGGTCGCGGGTGGGTCGTTGATGGGTCGCGGGTGTAGAGGGCAGGAACTTGACCCCACAATACTCACCCCGACGAGCGAAGCCGTTTAGTAAACGCACACAAGGAATGAATCGAACAAGGCAATGCTGCTTAATAAACGCCCAGAGCCGTTTGGTAAACGTTAATTGTCGGAACCGGGTGATTTTTTCTCCCTTGAAGGTGGGTCGCGGGTGGGTCGCGGGGTGGGTCGCGGATGGGTCGCGGGGTGATTCGCGGGTGGGTCGCGGGGTGGGTCGCGGGTGGGTCGCGGGTGGGTCGCGGGTGGGTCACGGGGTGGGTCGTAGGTGGCTCGCGGGGTGGGTCGTGGGTGGGTGGGTCGCGGGTTGGGTCGTGGGTGGGTCGCGGGGTGGGTCGCGGGGTGGGTCGCGGGGTTGGGTCGCGGGGTGGGTCGCCGGGTGGGTCGCGGGTGGGTCGCGGGTGGGACGATGACATCAAACAACAACAGCAACAACAACAACATCAACAACAACAACAGCAACAACAACAACGCAACAAGCAGAATTCTCACCACGAGTTCCCTATTCAGCCATGCACCCAAGGACAATGAATGACCGTTCGGCCCCCTCACTCTGACGTGTAACAAGAACCGTTTCGCTGTCTACACCCCCACGATCTGGTCGCGAACTGGCCCGTGCAATACCCGCTGGCGGCGCCGCCTTGGGGTGTCGGTGTGCAATGCCTACTACGTCGCGGTGACCATGGACGCCCGAGTGCAAATGTCTTTGTGAATGAAAATTCTGGGTGTGAGTCTGTTTGGGTATGGGAAGCCCTGGGCATACGTGACTGGGTGTGGATAAGTCGAAGTCTCAATGAATCTAAATACGGCCAGAAAAACATACTCTTGGTGTGAATTGGGCTACGCTCACAATTGGTGGACCCGGATGTGAATGGCCTGCGTGTGGGCAAATCGGGATTCGGCAAGGAGGCGGCAGTGAAGGAGGCGGGGGCGTGAGACTAGTAACAATAACCCTTGCCCTGCGACACGCGGATAACAATGGACCCGCGCCTTCCGAACCACGACCCCATGAACACATATGCACACAAACCCATGTTTTCGAGGCCACGATCCCTGTTAGAAAACTAGGACTCCACGTCTTTGACGCCATGGCCCCTTACTCTTACCCGAGGCGTGCGAACCCAGCTCCTGCTGCACGCGAGGCCCCACGCGAAATGGGCAGCACCTGGGAAGGCGTCGCGAGACAGTGTCGGGCCGCGCGCGTCGCACACCTGCGCAGCATAGAACGGGTGGTAGAAGTGGACGAGGAGGAGGAGGAGGGCGAGGGGGGGAGGGGATAGGCGAGGACGAGGAGGAGGGCGAGGAGGGCGAGGAGGATGGAGAAAGAAGGATAAAACATACAAGTGAGGGTAACAACGCCATGCGCTACATCTGCTCGGTTAGAACGCGCTGCCGCTGCATGCGGCAGGCGCCGTGACGAGGGAGGGGGGCGTGGGCCACTGAGGACAGCACCATGCGCTACGTGGCGCTCCAGCGATCTGCGCTCTGCGATGCAACAGCGCCGCGCGCTGAATCACGGGCCAGCGCCGCGCGCCATGTGGACGCGCGCCCTTTCATGCCCGGCCTGACCCCGCTTAGCTGGACCTGCCAGGAGCCTACGAACTTGGCGATCCTTGCGCACTTCGCAAACACCCCAGCCGCGAAGTCTCGCCGAGATCTGCGTCGCCCCCCTCTCCGCTGGACCTCCCAGGAGCCCAAAACACTGATGACAATTGCACACTTCGCAGTCCTCCCATGGATCCGCAACGTCTCGGCTAGGTCAGCGTGTGCCTCCAATCTGCTGGACCTCCAAAGAGTCCACGAACATGGATGGCGACGCGTGTGCCTCCACTCCGCTGGATCTCCCAGGAGTCCAAGACAGCGGCAACAATCGCGCACTTCGCAGCTGCCCGAGGAGCCGCGGGGTCTCGGCTGGGTCCGCGTGTGCCTCCGCTCCGCTGGACCTCCGGGGAACCCACGCAGGGGGCGACGCTTGCGCACTTCGCAACTGCCCCAAGACCTGGGCAGTCGCCCCCCCCACCGCTAGACCTCCCAGGAGCCCACGGAGGTGGCGACAGTTGCGCACTTCGCGGCCTCCCAGGGAGCAGCGCATGAGGAGGCAGGAGGAGGGGGAGGCGGAGAGGAGAGGAGGAGACCACAGGGCTCTATTCGAAACGGGAGCCCAACACAGAAGGGTTGGGAAAAACAATGGCTTCGCGCGGTCGAAATCACGACGCCTAGTGGAAAAAACATTGGATCTGCGCCGTCGAGGCCACGTCCCTTGTAAACAGTGGTGGGCCCGCGCCTTCGAAGCCGTCGTCCTTTGATCGGGCGGGTGGTAACTGGGGGGTACCCTACATGGGGATGGAGAAAAGGGGCCTTAAAGCTGCCCTTGAGGGCCCCTGTTGGAACCAACACGATAGGACCCTTTCCTGCACACCACGTTTAGGCCAACCTCCATTACCACCCGCCCGATTTGGTCGAACAACTGCGAATCGGGGACTTCGGGGCCGCGACCCATTGCAAACAACTATTGGCCCGCGCCTTCGTGGCCACGACCGCTCGTGCAACAAATAAAGCAGCGCCTTCGAGGCCCCGATCCCATCCCTCGTGAAGGGCCGCGTCTTCGAGGCCAGGATCCCTGGCAGGCAGCGGCGGATTCGCGCCGTCGACACCACGACCCCGAGCAGCAACCGTTGGATCCGCGCCTTCGCAGCCGCGGCCTCCTGGCATAAAACACTGGTGGGCCTGCGCCTTCGTGGTAAGCGTCCCTCGTGCAAAACATGTGGCTCAGCGCCTTCGAGGCCCCGACCCCTCGTAAGACACAGTGTTTGTTCGCACCTTCGAGGCCGCGACTCCCCATGAAAAGCTATGGGCGAAACCTTCACGGCCCCGCCCCTCCCTCCCCGGTGCAACACAGCAGAAAACAATGATCGCGTGTACCGGAAAGGATGCTGGCGGAGGAGCGACAACGCATTTCTGGCCACGGCGAGTCTCGACTACGAAGGGCTCCCCGGCCAAAATCCAATGCACGGCCCGACAACTAGACCCTCTTCTGATATCAACGTTGTCCTTATGTTCTCGTCTTGACGGCATGCATCCGCGCTCCGCATCCGCTAGGCCTCCCAACTAGCCAACCAACCTGCCAACCAACCTGCCAACCAACCAACCAACCAACTAGCCAACCAACCTTCCAACCGTCCATCCAGACAGCCAAACAACCAGCCGGGGTGTCAGCTTGCCAATCAAAGGGTGTGGGTTCGGCGGCAGAGTGCAAAGCCCTTCCGATAACCCATGCCATCCTTCTGGGTGATCTGGCGGGCGGGAAAACACGGGTGACGACTGAACAGTGACACCGATGACCATTGAGAAGATACGTACATATATATATATATATACATACACCATATATGCTCGGTCCCCCCCAGCGACCCCCCAGAGCTTTGATTAAGCCATTCCTCATCGTCCTCCTCCCCCTCCTCCTTCCGTTCTTCCTCATCGTCATCCCCCTCCCTCTTCTTCCGTCCTCCCCATCTTCCTTCCTTCCTCCCCTCTCCCCACCCTCTCCCTCCCTCCTCCCTCCCTCCTCCTCATCCTCCCTCCCGTCCTCTGTCCTTCCTCCTCCCTCCTCGTCCTCCTCCCTCCTCCTCGTGTTCATTGCCCCTTGTGTGTAGGATTCACAGCTTGATTTCATGTGTGCGGGATTTACACATTGACGCATTATGTGGAGGAGCCTTCATATTTTGACTCCTCTTGTGGAGGATCTCTCCACGCAACAGAGAGAGACAGGCAGAGAGGCAGAGAGAGCATATATATATATATATATAGAGAGAGAGAGAGAGAGAGAGAGAGAGAGAGAGAGAAAAAAAACAACAACAACAACAAACAAAGGAGGGAACACGGCAGGCGCAGCGGGGCCGAGCGCAGAACCCGCGGGGGTTTTGGTTTTGGAGGCTCCCCAGAGGGTGGGGGGAGGTGCCGAGGGGGAGGCCGCGGGGGGCATCCCAGCCTCCCAAACAAAAAAAACAAACAAATCAAAATACTCAGCGATTCGTTGCTTCCCACAACAAAAAACACAACAACAAACATACACAATGTTTCGTTGCACCGAGGGCGCCAAACACGGTGTATTCTTCGTTTCTGATTTTGCAGCAAGAAGGAGGAATGGACAAAAGGGGGAGGAGGGAACAAAAAGGCTCACATATCGGATCGGATCCGATAAAGGGGGCCAGTCGGGCGTAGGCGAGCAGGCGCGTTCGGGCGCGGGAGAGGGCAGAGAGAGAGAGAGAGAGAGCGAGAGAGAAAGAGAGAGAGAGAGAGAGAGAGAGAAAGATAGAAAAGGAGGGAGCACGGCAGGCGCAGCGGGGCCGAGAGCAGAACCCGCGGGGGGGGCCTTAGAGTGGACACGCTGCTGGGTCCTTTTGGGTGCCCAATCTTTTTCGCTACATCATGCAAGTGCCGCTGCCCGCATCGCTGCGTTGGCTCAAGATCGAGGGAAAACGCCATCTGCGGCTGCGCGACCAGTGCGCCCCGATGTCCCTCTCGTCCCTGTTTGTTTCCTTCCACTTTCCCCATTTCCTTTTCCTCCTCCTTGTTGCAAAGCAAAAAGCAAATGATACACAGTGTTTGGCGCCCTCGGTGCAACGAAACACTGTTTTTTGTCAGGCAAGCAACGAAACACTGTTTTTTCTTTTTTGGTTTTGGAGGCTCCCCAGAGGGAGGGGGACCGACCATATATATATATATATATATATATATAATATATATATATATGTATGTACACACATCTCTCTCTCTATATATATATATATATATATTCCTGCCCTGAGAGCGTGGCCTCCCCATGGACGGGTGCCCGCTGAGATCCAGAACGAGGTCCTCGCCGTCCGTGCTGGCGGCCACCAAGCCCCTGGGACTCATCTGCACGAGCAACAGCCGAAAGTGCCATCTTAGGTTCACGTCCTCGTCGCGAAATTGACGCTCACCTGAGTCTCGAGGACGCCCAGGCTGAGCTGGGCCATGGCGACGGCAGGCTAGCTCACGCGCGCACCGCGCGAAAGCGCCGCCGCGCCCCCCCCCCCTGCTCGAGCCCGTCGTCCCCCACGACCAGAGCGAGGAGTCCCGCGGCGTCCTGGCGCCGCTCCGACAGGCCGCCGACGCGCACCACGGCCCAGCCGGCCGCGTCCGGCACCGCGCGCGCCCGCCTCCGCCAACCACGAGGCCAGCGGCCAGGGCGGCGGCCACCGCCCACCAGCCCGGCCCGCTCCCGCGGGACGGGCCGCACGGCGGCTCGCACAGTGTGCAGAGGCTGCCGTGGGAAGTGTGAAGGAGGCTCCTCTGCTCAGAAACTCCCGAGGCCACTCGCACATAGGAAAACGAGTCAAAGACAATTCACGCATATACATCTCTATATATACACATATATGCATAGAGAGAGAGAGAGAGAGAGAGAGAGAGAGAGAGAGAAAGAAGACCGAGAGAGGAAAAGAAGAAGAGAGAGAGAGAGAGAAACAAACAGAGAGAGAGAGAGAGAAAGAGAGAGAGAGAGAGAGAGAGAGCGAGAGAAAGAGAGAGCGAGAGAGGCAACGAGAAAAACCGCATTTGTTCGGGAAGAGAAAAGAGGACACATAGGTCAAACCGGAAGCAACTGCTGAAGCGAATAGTCCGACAATCTCCGAACGTGAACAATGACCCCGCCCACACACGGCCCAACATCGAAAGACACCTGGCGCATCTGTAGCAACATTATTTCTTACCCGCACCCGCACTGAATGTACTAAATACAACTCCCCCTGCCCCCCCCCCTGGAGCGCCGAAAGCACTAAGAAAAACACCACACAGAAATCCTCGATCCTCGATTGGTCGAACACGAGGCAAGGAACTGTGCATTACTTCTGCATCCCTTGGCGGCGCAGCTGGAGCATCCCCTCCATCCTCCTCTCCCTCTTCCCCCTCCTCCTCTTCCTCCACCTCCTCCTCTCCTCCACAATGACACATCTGAATACTACTCCCCTCTCTCCCGTGTCTGCGTGCGGAAGATATCTAATCAGGATTTGCAGATCGTGGCCCCATAGGGTACTCCACCGAAGGCCCCAGTGGCAGGGTTCGCACGGCGGCCTCGGGCCATTTCATCGGCACAACCCTCACGAAGATTGTGGCCCCATAGGGAGCTCCGCAAAAGCCCACAGCGGCAAGGTTCGCATGGCGGCCTCGGGCCATCTTAGCACAACCCTCACAAGGATTGTTGTCCCATAGGGAGTTTGATTGAAGGTTCCATCGGCAAGGTTCCCATGGTGGCCTTGGGCGATGTCAACGCATCCCTCACGAGGATCGTGACCCCAGACGGACCTCCGCCGAAAGCCCCAGTGGCAGGGTTCGCATGGCGGCCTCGGGCCATCTCAGCACACGAGGATCGTGGCCCCATAGGGCACTCCTCCGAAGGCCGCAGTGGCAGGGCTCACAAGCTGCCTCACACCCCTCACACGGATCGTTTCCCCATAGGGAGCTCCACCGAATGCCCCAGTGGCAGGGTTCGCATGGCGGCCTCGGGGCGATTCTGGCACACCCCTCACGATGATCGCGGCCAAATAGGGAGCTCCACCGAAGGCCGCAGTGGCAAGATTCGCATGGCGGCATCAGGACCCCCCCTCCACGAGGATCGTGGCCCCATAGGAGGCTCCGCCGAAAGCCCCAGTGGCAGGGTCCGCATGGCGGCCTCGGGCCATTTCGCCACACCCCCCACGAGGATCGTGGAATCGATAGGGCACTCCACCGAAGGCCCCAGTGGCAGGGTTCGCATGGCGGCCTCGGGCCATCTCAGCACACCCCTCACAAGGATCGTTGCCCCATAGGGGCCTCCACCGAAGGCCCCAACGGCAAGGTTGGCATGGCGGCCTCGTGCCATCTCGGCACGCCCCTCACGAGGACCGTGGCCCCATAGGGAGCTCCACCGAGGGCCGAGTGAGGAGGTTCGCATGGCGATCTCGGGCGATGCCAGCACACCCCTCGCAGATTGTTGCCCCAGGGTGCGCTCCACCGAACGCCCCCACAATGGCAGGGCTCACATAGCGGTCTCGGGCGATTTCGGCGCACCCCTCACGAGGATAGTGGCCATAGGGAGCTCCACCGAAGGCCCCAATGACAGGACTCGCATGGCGGCCTCGGGCCATTTCGGCGCACATTACCGCGGATCGTGGCTCCGCAGAGAACTTCACCGATGGCACCAATGACAATGTTCGCATGGCGGCCCTGGGCGATTTCGGCACACCCCTCACACGCTTCGTGGACGAACGCCCCACTGACAACGCCTGCATGCATCCCCTGCTAATTTTGGCACATCCCACGCACGTTTCGGGGCTTCCATCCGCGTTGCCCCGTGCTCCATCCCTCTCACGGCGCGCTACTTGTGATGAGAGGGGCATGTCCTGCGACACTCGCAACAGCATATGGTTGGGTCCTTCGCCAAGCTACGTTCAACTACATCGAATGCTTGCGGTGTTTCAATAAGGTGCTCCCGCTGCAGCGTGGGCCGTCTGTTTGGATCGGCGCTATGTCCCCGCCGTTCATAACGGCGCTCTCGCCCCAGCGCGAACCACTTTCTGAATATGAATTCGCCGGCCCAACGGGCCAGAGGCGTGCTAAGATCTCCGGTAACTGGTAAACAATATTTCTGGTTCGTGCGCGCGGGGCGGCCCCTGGGGGTCCCTGGATCAAAAGTACCCCGGGCGGAGCCCGGGACACGCCCGGGACACGCCCGGGACACTCCCCCAGATCCTCCAGGATCGCCCCAAGAGGGCCCCAAGAGGCCCCCAACACAATCCAAGAGAGGTCCGAGACGCCCGAAGATCGCCCCACGGCGCCCAAGATGGCCTCCAGACGGCCCAAGAGGTCTCCAAGATGACCCAACAAGCCTCCAAGATGCCCCAAGAGGCCTGCAGGAGCACTCCCAAGAGGGCCCAAGAGGCAAAAATCAATGCTTTTTCTTAGGTTTTGGACAGATTTGGGCGTTTCAACCTTTTCGGTTCCCGACGCCCCTAAACGGCTCAAGAGGCCTCCAAGATCGCCCCAAGAGGGCCCCAAAGGCCCTCAAAAAGGCCCCAAGACGGCTCCAAAACGGCCCCTGAGGCCTCCAAGACGGCCCAAGAGGGCCCCAAAAACGCCCCCCAACACGGTCCAAGAGAGGTCCGAGACGCCCGAAGATCGCTCCACGGCGCCCAAGATGGCCTCCAGTCGGCCCAAGACGTCTCCAAGATGACCCAAGAAGCCTCCAAGATCCCCAGGAGGTCTCCAAGAGAACTCCCAAGAGGGCCCCAAGAGGCAAACAAACAATGCTTTTCCATAGGTTTTGGACAGATTTGGGCGTTTCAACCTTTTCGGTTCCCCGACGCCCCTAAACGGCTCAAGAGGCCTCCAAGATCGCCCCAAGAGGGCCCAAGAGGCCCCCAAGAGGGCCCCAAGACGGCCCAAAACGGCTCCAAGACGGGCCCAGAGGCCTCCAGGACGGCCCAAGAGGGCCCCAAGAACGCCCCCAACACGGTCCAAGAGAGGTCCGAGACGCCCGAAGATCGCTCCACGACGCCCAAGATGGCCTCCAGACGGCCCAAGACGTCTCCAAGATGACCCAAGAAGCCTCCAAGATCCCCAGGAGGTCTCCAAGTGCATTCCCAAGAGGGCCCCAAGAGGCAAACAAACAATGCTTTTCCATAGGTTTTGGACAGATTTGGGCGTTTCAACCTTTTCGGTTCCCCGACGCCCCTAAACGGCTCAAGAGGCCTCCAAGATCGCCCCAAGAGGGCCCAAGAGGCCCCCAAGAGGGCTCCAAGATGGCCCAAGACGGCTCCAAGACGGCCCAAGAGGCCTCCAAGACGGCCCAAGAGGGCCCCAAGAACGCTTCAAGAACGCCCCAAGAGGGGGTTCACGAAACAGAATTTCGAGCTCTCGGCCCTTAGAGGCCCCCGGGAGGCCCCAAGACGCCCTCAAAGGCCCCAAGAGGCCCCCAAGAGGCCCTCAAGAGGCCTCAAGAGGCATCCAAAAGGCCCTCTGGAGGCCTCCAAAAAACCCTCAGGAGGCCCCCAGGACGCCTCCAAGACTCCAGCCAGACGCGACTTGGGAAACGCGGGTCGGGGTGGTCCTCCTCCCCCGCGTTCGGCCTCCAGCCTCGAGCCTCGACCCTCCACGACGACGACGACGACGACGACGCCGGCGGGCGGCGGCGGCGGGCGGCGGCGGCGGCGGCGACGACGACGACGACAAAGGCGCTCCTCATCGCTCCTCATCCCCCTCCTCCTTCCTCCTCCTCCTCCTCCTCTTCCTCCTCCTCCTCCTCGTCCTCCTCCTCCTCCTCCTCCTCCTCCTCCTCCTCCTCCTCCTCCTCTGGTCCAATTAGAAAAGAGATGGTAAGAGAAACGCCACAAGAAAATGTTCCTTCACGCCCGTGTCCGCAACGCCAGAGGACATCAGGACGATAACAGAGCCAATGTTAGCATTCAAAGCCCGCCACCCTCCGACACGAGGGTTCCCCTATCGCATAAGATGTCTCTTCCCCCGGCTCGAACGGCCCCACAGCGGGATACCACGGGTAACACGCCCCCACGATGGCACCAAAGCCGTCAAAAAAACTGCAAACACCTAGACGCCCCATGACAAAAAAAAGCATTAACACATTTATCGACAACTACACAGCTCCCGACGCCGCAGCTCTACACTGCAAACGACCACTCGGACAGGCGACCACGGTCCGACATTATGGGCCGGCGGAATGAGCGAAGCGATTCATAATTTTTAATCGTTGTCGTCCCCCCTCATTTCCCCCCCTCCGCCTTCCCCTGCTCCTCTTGTCCTCCCACTCCTCCCACTCCTTCCACTCCAGATCATGATCTTACTGTTGTTCGTCCTCGTCATCTTCTTTCATTATCCTCCTCCTCTTCCTCCTGCTCATCATCTTGCTCACCCGCCTGTTCGTCCTCCTCCTAGTCGGTTCGAATATGTCCCCGATTGCGCAAAACACGATCGGGCCTTGTTGTTGGAATTCCGAGTGGGCGATGACACGCGTCCGCGGATAGAGCAACATCAGCGCAATGGGAAGGGATGGGAGGGAGGGGTGAGCTGTCAGATATGGCGCGAGCGCGCCTAGCTTGTCGTCCCCCTTCTCTGCGTCCTGCTCCCCCTCCTCAACTTCCTCCACGTTCCTCCCGCCCCCCTCCCAATCCTCCCCCCCCCCCTCCCTGTCATCCTCCCCGTCCTCCTCCTTATCCTGCTCTTTCCCCTGCTCTTTCCCTTTCCAAAGGCCACGGTGGCTCGAAGGCGCCCTGGCAGGCCTGGGGATGATTCCCGCCGCGGAGCGGTGATGTCTCTCGTTCCAGAGCCCCCCCGGCCATGGCGGCCATGCGGAGGGCAGTGATGACGCTCCTGACGTACAACCCAACCCACGCGCCGTGGGACACGTCGCCGTATACGAACACGAGTTGTGGAATGACGTTGTTGCTGAAACGTTGGAGATTCCGCACATCACATATCACTCGAGTCGAACAGCCACCAGCGGGCCTTCTGGGACGGGGAGGAACATGGACGCATCCCCCAGGGAAAACTACAGTGCAAGTTCATTTTGGCATACTTCCCGACGATCCCGAAGGCACCTGAGGCCAATCCATCATGGCAGATCACGTCAGACAAGTTAATTCAATGGGTTGAATATGAGCTCGAGCACACGCCTCGAGACTCCAACGGCGCCCCTCCAGCGGGAACATACCAAGTGGGACCTCGACAGAGTGGCTGCCCTTTTACAACGTGGTGAAGACAGAGGCCCCTTCCTGACGGCGCTGAATGAGGAGTTGCTTGCGATTGAGAACAATTTCGTGGTGGCTGAGACCACCAGCACCCCTGACATGCACTACGCGCTCTTCATGAATTGTGTTCGTGCTGCAGCAGTGCCCCTGTTCACGCGTCAGTATACGACGACGCCTGAATCTCAGGACCCCATCCAAGAAAGAGATCGACTACTTCGCGTCCGATCCCAACTATGAAGAGATCATGCGCTCCGTTCCGACAACGCTATCTTACCTCGCCTGAGGCGCCTCAATGCCCAACTTACTTGGATACGTAGACGACGAATGGCACGAGCGAAGCAGCTAAGACAGGAATCGTTGCTGGAAGCACTCAGGCGGGGGAACCACGCGGTCGCGCACAGAGTGGCAAGGGCGCTTACCTATGCAAAGGTCGGCGCTAAGAAACGAGTTTACGATGCATTGCTTTCACGATCTGCCTCAAAGGAGGAATGGTACGAAGCCCTATCGAAGGATGGGCCTGAGAAAGGCTTTCCAGCGACATGCATTACCCCGCCTGTGGAATACACATTTCCTGAGGACCTACATGACCTTCGACATCAACACGGATTTGCAGTTGGTCAAGCCCCTGGGGCCGCAGGTATTTCACAGGCACTACTCGACGAGGCCCGAGAGCACATGCAGCGTACCATTCACCTTCTACACAGAGCTCAGCGACGTAGAGATGCACCAGAATGGAGTATTCCCGCAGAACTATTAATTGTGATCGCCTCCCCACATACCTGTCTCGCCCCGCTCGTCCGAGCGGGGGCCTTGGCGATGCACGTGCACCTGCGCGCATTCGTTTCGAGGGCGGCCGAATCCGCGAAGACGCCACTGACGAACTACGAGCACGAGGAAGGCGCCTTTTCCCACTTGAGGACATCGAACACGCTGGGGAAGGCGCAACCAAGCTTTATCCGATTCATGTGCACGTATGCTGTGTGGGTGCCGTTCCTCAGGCTGCCAATCAGAGTGAGGTATGCATATTATCCAAGACGAAGACGTTTACCCCCCTCCCGAAGATCCATTCGCCCGAATACCTCACGATCACGGCCGCGGGCTCTGCGGTTTCATGCTGTAGGCACATCCACGCCATGTGCGGTTATTGGAGGTGCCGTTCCCGCTCGCTACTCACGTGCGACTGTGTCGCATACCGCCCGCCGCCCTGGGCATGGGGGGGGGGGGCGCTGGCGCCGCGAGGCTGCGATCGCCATCCACAGGGTGCTTTTTTGGAAATCTAAGTCAGCCAGACAAAGCGGTGTGGGTCGGAGCGGCGACCATACTAACGCCGTTGCATGCGGTACTCACGCACGTCGTTTCACTCAGATAAGCGAGTTTGCCCCGTTCCACCTCCAGCCCCTTTTTCGTGAGAGGCGTGGCGCCCTCCGTGCGCGACTGCGTGTTTTTGATGGCGACCTATGGCCGCGCATGGGGAGCGGCGGACCCATGGGGTGCAACAGCGAGCCTGGGCGTTTTATGCGAGATTACTACGCGCTGGTCGAGCGCTGGCGAGGCGCTCGAGCGGGCGCGACTTCGGCCCCGTGGATGATCAATGACTTTCCTGAATTTGGCGACATCGATCGGAGCCTTGTCGGATTCATCGAGGATCTTTTTCGCGTGATGTTACTGTCTCATCCGAATGCATTGCATACCTAAATGCGGAGGGCAACGCGTTTGACCAATGGCTTCGGCGTGGTGGTTACAAGCAGAATCGCTCGAGGGAGGAAAGCATAGTCTCATTAGATACACGCCAACATGTACACGAGCTTGCAAACCATGACCAACTACCATGTGTTCTATTGCATGCACTACGCCATCTTGGAGGATGGGCAATCCCAGCATGCACTAACACTACTGATGTGGACAAGCGCCTCGTACGTCTATTGGTTGGTGTGCCTACCCGGGGGCTTGGCAAAATCAGATCCCCAGCGATTTCAAGCGTTTACCTTTCTTGGGAGTGGTTTATGCTGCTAATCTAAGTGGTCTTGAAGCACACGCGTTGACCAAGGGGGATGAGGATCGTTCAGATGGAGCTGTCGTTCGTAAGCTGAGACGTATGATGATGGGCCAGGCCTCGTGGACTGACCCCAGTGGCCAGACAACAATCGACGAGCAACGCCGCAGTCTTGAAATATCGGAGCTTGGCCCCAGTGTCGCTCGCCCTCACGGTTCGGCGTCTTGCCTGGTATGAAGATGCTCGGTGTTTGCAACGCCAGCCTCGACAGTGGTGGGCTACGCTCTTGGGCAGATGTAGGTTCGAGCACGAGCGCGATCGATCCAATGAACTAGGAGATCTCGGATTACCAATCGCCCCGCCCACGATCGTGGACGGCAGAATCAACATGAACCCGAAAGCGAATCCATGGGCCCGTTAGTTTGTCCGGGATCTCCTGGGCCTGGCCGAGGACGAGGAGGCGGGGATGTTTAACGAGCTCTGGGAGGACCGCAGGGTCGCCACGGTTTTCCAGGATAACGCTGTCCAAGCCCTGGGTATCATCGATGAGAAGCGACTGCTGAAGACGTACTCGAGCGTCGCCATCCCACCACATTCCACTGCACCGCTGCTGCCGCCGCCTGCCGCTCCCATAGGGGATGAGGGTCTTGGTGATTTCGTATGTGGGCTGAAGAAGGAAGGGGGAGAGCCATATGCCAACATCGAACGAGAACACGAAACGGCTTTCAACTAATCCTGGGCAAACTCTAGATGCTATGCGACCCGAACGAAATCCCCATATGAGTTCATCGAACCGCCCGATCGAACGTCCCGTGTGCTCCGTAGCTGTTGATTTCGAGACCTTTGCCGAACTTGAACGCCACCTCTTCACGCACATTCCCGTGCCACAAGCAGGAGAATTACGGGTCGTGGTTACAGATGGCGGCCCCCGCCTGGCTCCCCCAGGTGAAGGACTCCGAGATGGACGAGGGCAGGGGGGAGCGCCGCGGGAGGGACGATGCCGAGCCGAAGGACGGCCCTGCTGGCAAGGGCCGCAAAGTCAGCTGCCCGCAACGCAGATCCCGCCGCCGCAACACGGAGATGCCGAAAGAGATGACCATTGCGGACGGCATGAAGGCGATGCTCATGACGATGTTGAAGCAGCTCATCATCAACACGAAGCAGCTCCGATAGTTCAGGGGCCAACTGTACGATACGTACCTCTTGGAGGTCAAGACAAAACTCGTGTTAGCCATGCAGGACGGAGGCGCCGCCTACGCCGCAGCGGTGTAGGAGAATGGGAAGGGCCATACACTCGCCCCCCCTGCGGGGACAATGTTCGTGTACATGATGGATCAGCTTATGGAGGAGGAGGAGGTGGGGGCCCAGAACCGCAAGTACCTAGAAGCCCTCATGGACCAGATGAGGGAGCGAGAACCATGGGATCTGATCCAAATGTGCCACGTGTGCCGCCTCGAGAGGTGCTTCGACGAGACAAAAGTGAATATAGTTCTGGCCGTCCCCGACTTCAACTTGAGGAAACTGCTGAGATCGAGCATGGAGCAGATAGGAGCCGTGACTACGATGGGACAGGCCCCCGCAAGGTATCTGGAGGAGGAGCTCGGGGCGTACGCCGACATGCTGCAGTAGGTGCGGCGTCCAGGCGACCAGCCAGCGCACCGAGTAGAAGGGGGAGGATGGGGAAGGTCAAAGTTCGCTAGAGAGTTTCGGTTTCAAGCGGCGCCTCGACTGAGGAGGTGACCGCGGAAACCCCGTTCTCAGTCCGTCGGGGGGCGGGCTGTTTTACCCATTCCAGGGACCACGCTTCTGGGGCGTGACAGCGAGGCGATTGCGAGTACAGCTGATTGTCTGTTTTGTTCACTGGCCAGCGAGTTCAAACATCATGAATCGGCCCTCTAAGCTGCCTAATAAAAAAATCCCTTTCCACGTCATCCTCCTCTTCTTCGTCGTCGTCGTCCTCCCCATCCTCCTCCTCCTTTTCTCCGTCCTCCTCCTTCTCTTCCCCCTTTTCGTCCTCTTCCTCCTCCTCCTCCTCCTCCTCCTCCTCTCCTATTCCTCATTATGCTCCGCCCACCCTCTTCCTCCTCCTCCTCCTCCTCCTCTTCTTCCTCCTCCTCCCGTCAAAACACGCTTCCCGTGACCCTGCCATCAAACAAATGCATAGCGTTGAATATGGAAAAGGTGGCGCGGGCCAGCGCGGCAGTCTCGGACCAGTCGTCGAACGTGAGGAACTGGAACAAGGTGACGAGACATCTCCTTTGCGGCTCCAGTTTCACCTCTTCCTCCACTTCAACGACTGCCCAACCTGCAACGACTTTCCAAACAACCTAATGGGATCCTTTTCGCATAAACAGATCTGCCTCTGGCGACAACCTATGGGCTCCAAGCCAGCCAAAGACCGATCCGTGAAGACAACGTTGGCCTTGGGGAGGAGGAGCCAAAACTTGTCCGGGGTCGGGACTGTGATGGGTCTTCGAAACGACAATGCAATTTGTTTGTCCGTTTTCGTTTGACATTTTTTTCCAGTTCCGTCGCGGTTCCTTGTCCGGTTCCCGCTCTGAATTCAATTCCACTGCATTTTCTTAGTTTCGGCTAACATGTGTTATTTCCCAACCATCCTGTGGTGTTGAGACGGTCCCCGCGTTCCTCCTTCCTTGCTTCCTCCTCCTCCCTCCTCCTCCCTCCTCTTTGCGTTTCACCCAACCAGTACAGCGTTTCGTGGCCCCATAGGGAGCTCCACCGAAGGCCCCAGTGCCACCGCCCGCATGCGTTACCCACCCCCATTTCGGCACACCCCTCACACGTTTCGTCGTGGCCCCATGGGGAGCTCCACCGAAGGCCCCAGTGCCACCGCCCGCATGCGTTACCCACCCCCATTTCGGCACACCCCTCACACGCTTCGTGGCCCCATAGGGAACGCCACCGAAGGCCCCAGTGCCACCGCCCGCATGCTTTACCCACACCCATTTCGGCACACCCCTAACACGTTTCGTGGCCCCATCAGGAGCTCCACCGAAGGCCCCAGTGCCACCGCCCGCAGGCGTCCCCCACCCCCATTTTGGAACACCCCTCACACGTTTCGTCGTGGCTCCATAGGGAGCTGCATCGAAGGCCCAAGTGCCACCGCCCGCATGCGTCCCCCACCCTCATGTCGGTACACCCCTAACTCGTTTCGTGGCCCCATAGGGAACGCCACCGAAGGCCCCAGTGCCACCGCCCGCATGCGTTACCCACACCCATTTCGGCACACCCAGTACAGCGTTTCGTGGCCCCATAGGGGGCTCCACCGAAGGCCCCAGTGCCACCGCCCGCATGCGTTACCCACCCCCATTTCGGCACACCCCTCACACGTTTCGTCGTGGCTCCATAGGGAGCTTCATCGAAGGCCCAAGTGCCACCGCCCGCATGCGTCCCCCACCCTCATGTCGGTACACCCCTAACTCGTTTCGTGGCCGCCCAATAGGGAGCTCCACCGAAGGCCCCAGTGCCACCGCCCGCATGCGTTACCCACCCCCATTTCGGCACACCCCTAACACGTTTCGTGGCCCCATCAGGAGCTCCACCGAAGGCCCCAGTGCCACCGCCCGCAGGCGTCCCCCACACCCATTTTGGAACACCCCTCACGCGTTTCGTGGCGCCATGGGGAGTTCCAC
>CAUYUJ010014539.1:351758-384258 GCA_963575745.1 Prorocentrum cordatum
ACTTAAATTAGTTGTCGTGGTCGTAGCGATTGTACGGGGAATGCCAATCGTAATCGTAGAAGCAATAGTCGTAGTCGTAGTAGTCGTATTAACCGTAGTAGAAGCGAAACTGGTAGCGGTATTCGCAGCCGTAGTAAGCGTAGTGATAGCAGTTGTCGTAGTAGTCGTAGTAGTAGTAGTAGTAGTATTATTATTAGAAGTAGTAGTAGTAGAAGTAGTAGTAGTAGTACTAGTACTAGTACTAGTACTAGTAGTAGTAGTAGTAGTAGTAGTCGTCGTAGTAGTAGTAGTAGTCGTCGTAGAGGTAGTAGTCGTAGTAGTAATAGTAGTAGTAGTAGTAGTAGTAGTAGTAGTAGTAGTAGTAGTAGTAGTAATAATCGTAGTAGTAGTAGTAGTAGTAGTAGTAGTAGTAGTAGTCGTCGTGGTAGTTAGTAGTCGTAGTAGTAGTAGTAGTAGTAGTAGTCGTAGTAGTAGTAGTAGTAGTAGTAGTAGTAGTAGTAGTGGTAGTAGTAGTAGTAGTAGTAGTAGTAGTAGTAGTAGTCGTAGTAAAAATAATAATAGTAACCGTAGTAGTCGGGAAAGTAGTAGTCGTAGCGGTAGTATTATTCGTGGGTCGGTAGGTAGGTAGGTAGGTCGATAGGTAGGTAGTTACTTAGGTAGGTAGGTCGGTAATAGTAATAGTCGTAATCGCAGTCGTAATAATGAAAAATTGTAGCTGTAACATTAGTCGGCCTTTTCATTGTCGGAATAATACTTGTAGCCTTAGGGGTCAGGGTGGGATAGGTGTGATCTGTTGTTAAAGGCTCGTCAGAGGCTTTTCAAAAGCTCTTCAGAGTCTCTTAAGAGGCCCTTCAAAAGCCCTTCAAGTCGCTCGTCAGATGCTCGTCAGAGGCCCTGAATGGGGCCCCTCAGAAGCCCTCCAGAGGCCCGTCAGAAGCCCTTGAGTGGCCTGTAAGACGCTCTTTAGAAGCTCTTCATCAACAGCCCTTTAGAGGCTCTTCGCAATGCTCTCAGAATATCTGCTGAAGCTCTTGATGGGCTTTCGAAAAAATCTACGAGGCTCTGCAGAGGACCTCGAAAGCTCTTCAGAAACTCTTCGGAGGCTCGTCGAAAGCTCTGCAGAAACTCAAAAGGCTCTTCAGGCGCCCCTCAGCGGCTATTCAGAGACCCTTCAGAAGCTTCAGAAGTTTTTCAGAGGATGTGAGAGGCTATGAGACGCTCTTCAGATGCCTCTCAGAGGCGGCCATCATCTTTCGTGAACGTGTCAAAGAAAACCAATATTCTACAAGGGAACGAACCGCTCAACCCGGGACCGAACCTCCGTTTTGGAAATGGTCACTGGGTAACGAAACGTTCAACCAAAATACGAACCCTTTCCACCCGGGAACAATTCTTTCTCGAGGTTGCACGCCGCCCATTTCACCGTGTCGGTAAACCCTCGCACGATTGGTGACCCCATACGTAGCACCACCTAACGCCTCAATGGCTGCGTTCGTGTGCCGCCACCTCGCCCATTCGGCACACGCCTCACGAGTTCCGTGGCACCCTAGGGAGCTCCACCGAAGGTCTCAGTGGCTGCGTCCGCATGCCGCCACCTCACAATTCCGGCGCACCTCTCAAAAGTTCCGTGGCCACATAGGGAGCTTCACCGAAAGCCCCAGTGGCTGCGTTCGCATGCGGCCACCACGCTATTTCGGCACACCCCTCACATGTTTTCTGGCTCCATGGGGAGCTCCACATAAGGCCACAGTGGCTGAGCCAGCATGCCGCCACCTCGCTGTTTGGGCACACTCCTCACACGTTTCGTGGCCCCATAGGGATAGGGAGCTCCACCGAAGGCCACAATGGCTGCGTTCACATGCCTTATCCCCACTATTTCGGCACAACCCTCACACGTTCCGTGGCCCCATAAGGAGCTCCACCGAAAGCCCCAACGGCAAGAAACGCATGCGTGACCGCGTCCGTGTCGGCAGTAGGGAGCTCAACCTAAGCCTTCATTGGCAAGAATCGCATGTGTGACCGTGCCCATTTCAGCACATCCTTCGCACGGTTCGTGGCCCCATAAGGAGCTCCGCCGAAGGCCACGATGGCGGGAATCCCATGGTTAACCGTGCCCGTTTTGGCACACCCCTCGCACGTTTCGTTGCCCTATAAGAGCTCCACGAGGGCCAAGCCGACAGACGCTCAGATCAGCCGTGACGGGTTACATCCAGATGTAACCCGTTGCGGCTGCCCCCCACGACACCATCAGAGTCCTATTGCTAATCCCCTCCCTGAGTTTCCACCTGTCTTGTGGAACTCGCAACTGCAAATGGTTGGGTCCTTCTCCAAACACTTTAGCTTTTACCGTTTTCTTTCTCAAGGTCCAGACATCTGGAAAATTCCACCCTCCAAAATGGCCCTGCCGTTCCCAAAGAACCCATACGGTCGGCACCACCCTGTCATGCTCCCCAGTAGAACGCAGGAGGAGGAGGAGGCGGTGGAGGAGTTCCACGGCCAAGCAAGACCAGGATGGCGAGGCGAGGATGGGGAGGTGGAGAAGGACTCTCAAGCACAAGTCCCCAGCAGATCGGAGGAGATGGGGAAGTTCCACGGCCAAAGCGAGGTCACATTGGCGAAAGAAGGGCCAACGCGCGCCATTACCGTCCGCCGCAACGGATCAATCCAAAGCGCGGGCGTGTGCCGCGCCGGGCGCTCAGCGCGCTCGCGCTCTGCGCGGTCCGATCTCCTGATCCCTCCTCGTTCTCCTTCGCCTTCACCCTCCTCTTTCCTGGCATGCCTGTCTTCCTCCTGCCCATCCTCCCTGTCCTCACGTCACCGTTCTCCTCCCCCTGTATCCTCCCATCCTCTATGCCATGCCTCCCCCCCTCCCCCCCTCCCTGTAGCTCCTCGCTCTCCCCTCCCCTCCCTCCCTTCCTCCCTCCCTCCTTCCTCCGCTCGTCCGTCCTCCCCTCCCCTCCTCTCCCTTCCTCCCCTGCGCTCCCCTCCTGCCCCTCCATCCCCCCTCCCCCTGCATGCCGTCCCATCTGCCCCCATGACCACCAATACGTGCACGGAGCGATCCCGACACTTCCCCAGAACTCGTAGTACTCGTCGTACTCCTCTTCGTCCTCGAAGTCTGTGCGTTTGACCTGCGGCGAGCACTAGCGAAATGCCAGGAGGAAGGAGATTGGGATAATGAGGGTTACCTGAATGGGAACACATAGAAGGTCGAAACTGGAATATCCGCACAAGTGGAAACAACCGGGCCTGGAACAACAGGCAGAGGCTGGAACGAACCCGAAGCGTTTCACACACCTATTTATGTATATAATTATAGGTGTAGGTGCGTATGTGTATGCATGTATGTATGCATGTATGTATCTATGTCATTATGTATACATGCTGGTTATATAGCTGTATGTTTGTAGTTGAGATGTTTGGTTGCAATCCCAACCATTTGCGAAGCACGGAACATGATGGTCACGAACCTCATAGGCGCTGTTGCGGACATATCGCGCAACATGGGTTACCGAATCTTCGATATCCGCCGAAGTCCTCAAGATGGCCTTTAATCAAGAATACTGCTTTCAATCAACCTGTTCTGTTGCAACCTACAAATCTGTCATCCGCTATCTGGCAAACCTTTTATCAAACAAATCTGATATCTGGCAAACCTGTTATCCGGCAAATCCATTATCTCGCAACTCTGTAACCTGGTACACCTGTGATCTGGCAAACGCGACGTCTCTTCTCGGCATATGCCTCCATGTTCGTGTCGTGCTCCTGATCAATGTATTTCTTTACTGTTGTGGCAATTGTCCAGAAGCCCCGCCCGTCGGTGAATCGCCAAGGACCAGTCCACAATGGAAGTCAAGACCGGCAAGCGCCCACTCATCTTTGTCATTGTCATCATAATTGACACCATCGTCGTCACAACTACCATCATGACCATCATCATCACTTGCGAATGCAATTGGCCAGAGAGCCTTCCAGCAAACGATCGCCACCAATTTGTGAACGTATATATGATTCCCAATTCCACGCAACGATGTCGGGATATGTCCGCATTGGCGCTATTGCGGACATATCGTTCAAAATGGGTGATCGAATTTCCGAAAGCCGCCGAAGGCCTCAGGATGGCCTTGTGTCAATGATACTGCTTTCAATAAACATGTTCTATTGCAACCTACAAATCATTCGTCCGTTATCGGGCAAAACTGTTATCTGGCAATTCTGTTATCTGGTAAACCTGTTATCTGGCAAATCCGTTACCTCGCAAAGATGGTACCTGGCAAACCTATGATATGGCAAATCTGCACCCAAACAGAAGAACACCTTCCGTGAACATGAACCGTCCGCCTGGCCAACACACACAACACACAACACACACAGTTACAGACACACAGACACACAGACACACAGACACACACAGAGCACCCAAAGGTACCCTCCCCAGGATGCACCAGGACATCCCAAAGGCACAAAAAACGTCAACGCACCCTCCCCGAACCGATCTCGATCTCAAATCTCGGCTGGGGAAATCAAGAAGTACCGATACCGTTACCAAGCGGATCTCTCCCGGGGTGCGTTCTGACCAGAAATCCGAAGCGAATCCAGCGGTGGCGACGAGAGCATCCCAGGATGCCTATTATCATCACCGTCGTCGTCATCATCACCGAAGTCAGAATCACCATCAGCAGCAACAAGTTCATCACCATCCCCATCATCACCAGCGTCACCATCATGTCATATTCTTCCTCGTCATCGCTGACATCGTCATAATGACCGTTGCGGTCCTCATCGTCGTCATCATCGCTGCGGCAACAATTGTCCAGAAAACCTCTTGGTGGGCAAATGCTGCCGCAAATGATAATGAGCATCTGGCTGATACATGAACCACTTCGTATGTGGACTCCATCGTATATGTTGTATGTGGCGCCGCGCTTTCGCGGAATAGTTTGAGCCTGTTTGGAGTTAGATTGGGGCTCGCTTGGGGCCTTCGCGGCACCTTCCTGGCATCCGACGTGACTTAATTGACGCAGGTTTCGCAGGATTCGTTTGAGCCGTCAAGTTCCTCAAATAATTTAACGCAATAGAGGACATAATCAATGGAACGAATTCCAACAGCTCAATGCAAGTCATAAAACTGATTGGGTTATCTCATATATTGAATTACCCGTAGTACTTTTCATGGATACATTAAATTGGTTTGACCAATGTTGCTGCCCTGGACGCTCCCGGCAAGCTTCGCGGGGCGATCACTGCATTTATTGAAGTGGGTTTACTTTGTTAAATTAATTGAACGCGCGCAATTCGTGTAAGTTAATGAATCAACCGATGGGGTTTAATTTAATTAAACAAACGAAGTGATTCAGTGAATTTAGCCAATACAATTAAGTTTCTATTTTGGGCTCTCTCAGGCGAGCAGGCGGCGAGTTCAGACTCTAGAGAAAGTAATCAATATATTGATGATTGGTTTCGTTAACTTAATGTTGCTGCTCTCGACGTCCATCGCTGGTTTCGCAGGGAGAGCGCTGCAACCAATTCAGTTATTTGAACAGATGACATTGGACACATGGATAAAAAACAGCTCTTCGAGTTTAACGCACTGAAAAATGTGAACCATTAGTTAACTCAGCCACCTACTTTGGTTCACTGGATCTTTTTCTTTGTATCAATTTGTAAATTGGAATACTGTAATGAATTCCGGGAGCTCTCAGGCGAGCAAGCGGCGAGTGTAGACCCGATTGAATTAATCAATTTAATTATGTTGAACATCCTGCAAGAATTAAATAAACTAATGCAATCAACCTTGCTGCCCTCAACACCCACCGCACGTTTCACAGGGAGAGCGCCGGAATACATTAACTTATGTTAGATATTTCCAATAATTCGTTGAAAATACTCTGCCTAATTCGTTAAATTAGAATACTTGACTCAATTTTGGGGAATTGATATTTCTAGAAAAAAGGGGAGATACATTTAATTCGTGCGACTAATTAAATGAATTCCGGGCTCTCTCAGTCGAGTAAGCGTCGAGTTCAGACCCTACGAATCTAATACATTTTAATTAGCTGCATTCATCTAACTTCACTAATTCACAGCATGAGCTCATTGAACTAATGGTGCTGCCCTCGACGCGCACCGCAGGTTTCGCACGGAGGGCGGTGGAACTATCTAAATAGATTTAATTGAGCAATCAAATTAATGAACTGACTTAATTCATTGGTTTCATACGTGGGAATGAATCTTATTACGTTAGATAAATAGTTAGGCAGAAATTCAGCTGATGTGATGAACCCTGGGCTCTCTCAGGCAAGCAGGCGGCGAGTTCAGACCGAATTAACTTAATCAACTTAGCCACTTCACAAAATATACAGTGGTAAATCAACCAAGTGACTTAATGTTGCTGCAGTCGACGCCCACCGAAGGTTTCGCATGGAAGGCGTTGACAATTATGTGAGCTTATGAAACTTATCATGTATATTGGAAAGTATTCACGAATTCCATTATCTAAATGATTGTTTGTGTTAATTTGTAGGACTGAACATAAATTCGTAAAAGGAATTAAATAATCAATGTGGCAGAAACACACAATACATGTTTAATTCCTTTATCATATTGATTTTCATGATTTTCGCGCTCATGTGTAATAAATCTAAATTTCCAGAAATTTTGATGGATTAATCCACAGGAGCTAATTGAGCTCATTGAATTAATGTTGCTGCCCCCGGCGCTCACCGGAGGCTTCGGAGGAGAGCTGCAAAATTAATGAAGCGAACGAATTCCATTAATGTGTGTGTAATGTATTAGAGCCATTGAAACGCGCTAAATGAACATAATTATTAGAGATTGTGGTGAATATCCAGAAGTAATTGAACATTTTGTAGGGGGATTATCCCCCTATCATCTGTATATATGTATAACTATGTATGCACATGTATCCACATGTACAAATGCACGTGTGTTCGTGGATATGTATGTCTGTATATATCAGTCAATGACTCCGTATAGATGGGAGGACAGGAGGAGGACGACAGGAGGATCGGAGGAGGACGAAAGGAGTACGGGAGGAGTAAAATCAAGCAAGCGCAAGCAAGCAAGCGGACGCAAGCAAGCGCAAGTGAGCAATAACAAGCAAACAAGAGCCAGCGATTAAGTGCAAGCAAGCAAGCGAGAGCAAGCACGCAAGAGCAAGCAAGCAAGGGGGGTTCCATTTGAAATAAGGGTGGGTGCCATTGGAAACAAGGGGGGGCGGGGTGCCATTGGAAATAAAGGGGGGTGCCATTGGAAAAAAGAGGGCCCAAAGACCAATTACGTAGAATGAGCTAGGACTTCTAGAAGGCAAGCCAATTTTGATACTATTCTTTATCTATGTACGTAAGTATGTGTGTATGTTTGTGTGCACGTGTGTCTATACATATATATATATACATATATATAGGTATATATAGGTATATATATATATATATATATGCTTGCACGCCCGGGCGGGGGTAACACCCAGCCCCCCCCAAAAAAAAACCGGACTCCTAGGATCTGGGGCTTTGGGACCCTCCGGACGGGCTTCGAAGCGGCCCCCCAGGCATCGCAGGGCGTTTTGCCAAGCCTTCCCAGCGCACCTAGGGCGATCAGGGGGGTCATCGGAGACGTCCCAGAGACCCCCAAGCCAGCACAAGAGCTCTCCAAGAGTGACCGACGTGACCTCAAGATGGCCCAAGAGGCCTCCAGGACGGCCCCAAAGAGGCCTCCAAGAGCACTCTCAATAAGGCCCCAAGAGGCACAAATCATTGATTTTCTGTTGGTTTTTGGTGAATTTGAGGGTTCTCCTCTGTTCGGCTTCCCGACGCTCCAAGACGGCGGTCTTCTGGGCGTCCGAAGCCGCCTGGGGGGCTCCAAAATCGCCACACAACCAAGAGCTTCCAAGCAGTCCAAGAGAGCCCCAAAACGGCACAACACGGGTCCAAGATGGCCCTCAGAGTGCCCCATGGCGGCCCAAGATGGCCCCAAGACACCCTCCGAAGCATTACAAATCGTGACCCCGTCGTTCAGGGAGACCGCAGTTGGAGGCAGGGTGGCCCGAGGAAGCCCCCAGAGGCTCCCAGAATACGCCCAGGAGGCCTCCAGACGGCCTTAAGAAAGCCTGAAACAACTTTTGTGAGGCCCCCAGAGGCTCTCCAAGGAGGAACCTCCACAAAAAAGAGCTGAGGAGGATAGGGAGAATGCGCAAGGTATGGCGAACATGAAGAAAACAAGAACGTGGAGGAAATATAACGAATAACATTATTATAGCGGCGATGTCGGAAAAAGCAACAACGAGTTATCGCTAAATTGTCGGCTTGATCTTCCTGCTATTCCGCCTGCATACTAAACTTCAAGGACCAAGGTGCATGGCGCGAAGCGCCATTGCAGTCTTGTATACATATAGATATATGCATCTATGTGTGAATGTGTTGTGGCCGTGGGCGCAACACGGGAGGAAACTTACCCCGGCTGGCAAACGTGGAAAGGCCTGCCCGGGCCGCTTCATCCGCTTCCCGACGGCAATCGGAAGCAGGGGGAGGAGGAGAATTAGGAGGAGGTCTCAGAGTCTGAAGATGACGAGGATGGTGAGAATGAGGGTGAGATGGAGGATTGGGAGAAGGGTGAGGAGGAGGATGCGACGGACGAGGGGGACGACGCCGAGTTGGAGGACTTCGGTGATGATGATGATGCTAATGACGATGACGATGAGGAAGAGGAGAAGTAGGATGCCTTTTCGTAAATCCAGCCGTGCGTATGGTAGACTTGTTTGCCCAAACTCTTGTAGGCCCATGGGTTCTTCCACAGGTGCAGGCAGGGCACCGCAACTGCGAACTCGCACAAGGAGTCATTGCCTCGCGCAAAGCTTGTGCCTGCCAAAGGCAAGCGTGGCCGCAATTCTCAATCTCGAATTCATCTTCGCAGCAGTTCTGGACGATTTGCTGCTGCATACCTCGAGGAACAAACAACTACATAAACATACACTTTTGGAGGTCCACGCTGATTTCTTGGAGCTGCGCAGGACCTCCTCCTTGGCGTGCGGAGCGCGCAAGGGGTGGCACCCAGATGTCCCCAGCGTCGATCCAAATCCGCGCTGGCGTCCGAGAAATTGTTGCTCATGCAATGTATTGTTCCTCGGACCCTCCCCCTCAACAACCATCGGGCCGGACGAAAGGCTAGGGCGACGAAATCTGTACATATCCACTGCTGCTTGGCCAGGCCCATCCTGAGCCCTGCAGCGGTACGCCACGCCCTCCTGGCTTCGCCAGGAGGGCGTACATTACACAGCTCCTGGGTTCAGCGTGGGCCTGGCCAGGGAGCAGGTGATATGTATAGGTTTCGTCGCCCGAGGGGGGGGGGCAGCAAAGAGCCTTAGAAGGGGTTGCAAGACCCTCGGTCCCTGCGCGCCGCGCGCCCCCGCGCCTCACGCGCGCCTAGGCGTCCGTCGTGGTGCTGGCGCCCACCGCCGTGCTGCTGGCGCCCGCCGCTGTGGTGCTCGTGCCCGCCGCCGTGGTGCTGGCGCCGCCTTTCGCCACCTCGTCCCCGCCGTCGCCCGCGAGGGCAGCCGTCGTCTCCTCCCCGCCCGCGGCGGCGGTCGTCTCCTCGCCGGCGGCGGCGGTCGTCGTCTCCCCACCAACGTCGAGGACCTTCACGTCGGCGTCGTCGCCGGACGCCAGCTTTGGCGGCACGCGGGGCTTCTTCGCGGCACTCCTCCCTTTCAGCATCAAGGTCGCGTCGAGGCTGCTCGAGGGGCTTCTGCAGGAGCCGCCCGCGCACCCCTGGCAAGATCGCTCAACGCCGAATCAGGAACCCAAATCGGATCGGGATGCGCGTCGGATCCGGCTGTGCGTCGGCACGGAGCCGGAATCGAATCGCATCGGCCGCGCCAGGATGCACAGCAGCGCCGGGTCCTCGGAAGACCCCGGGATCGGAGCGGCTCGGGCTTCGCTCTGCTCGAATCGGCTCGCTCGGATCGACGTGGGCCCTGGGGAGGCAAAAAAGTACCGATACTGCTACTCCCCGGACCTCTCCCGGGGTGCGGCGAATCCAGCGGTGGCGACGAGGGGCTCCCAGGAGGCCCAAAAAGGGGAAAACGGGCGAAGGGTAGAGGTATGGGTACCTTTTCCTCCTCGGAGGCCCTGCCTGGGCGCCGCGCCCAGCGGCGGACGCGAACGGCGACGCCGCCGCGCCCAGGGCCACCAGCGCCGCTACCGCGACCGCCGCGGCCAGTCTCCAGGCGGAGCGGCGCTGCCGCGCCAGGGCCTCCGGCCGCAGGAGCGCAGCACGCTGGTCCTCCGCGTGCGAGGCCTCCGCGTCCAGCACGAGGTCGGCCGCCGCCAGGGCCACCATGACCACTGTGGCTGTCGGGGGCGGGAGGACGGGAGGGCTCGCGGGCGAACTGTGCGTAGAGACAGAACAACACTGAATCCGAAACGGCCATACGGAGGCAACGGCGATGAGCATGATGAGAACGGAGAGGATTCACTCCCGAATCAATGCCTGCACTGAAGAGGTCCTGGCGGAGATTGAAAGATTAGGCGACACATCCGTGCCGACTTCTGTGGGCGGCTGCGTTCCGGGGGTCATGTGGTTCTGGTTTCACCAATTCCTGGTTCTGGGCCGATTTCGGTGGCTGGCGCGGTTCCCAGGGTTCCGGGTTCCCGGTCGATCTCCTTATCGACTTGTTCATCGATCCCACGATCGAATGCATTATCGCTCTCATCATCAATCTCACTATCCATCTCACACAATCGATCTCACTATCAATAATTATCGCTCTTACCATCGATCCCGCAATGGATCTCACTATGAATCTCACTCAATCGACGTCACTGTCGATCTCACTATCGATCTCCTTATCAATAGTGCGATAGATAGGGAGTGCGATCGATCGATACTGCGAATATCCAGATGCTTTGCGGCAAATAATACCGCCGCGCCAGCAGAGCCATCTGGGTGCCAGCTGGTCGAATGGTGATGGCCATGACAACGAAAACGCAATGCTGACGATGATGAAGATGAAGATGATGATGATGAAGATGAAGATGAAGATGAAGATGAAGATGATGATGATGATGATGATGATGATGATGATGATGATGATGATGATGATAATGATGATGATGATGATGATGATGATGATGCTGCTGATGATGATGATGATGATGATCAGGATGATGAGCATGACCATGTTGACGATGACATTGGGGCTGATGATGATTCGTCTCATGATGATTATGATGGATGGTGATGCTGATGACAATGGTCATTGGCTAGAGGAAGAAAACAAACAACGCCGTCACATTCGGCACCTCTCGACCTCACTTCTAAGAGCTCATTCGGGCCGTCCCGGGGTTGTTCTTGGCTCCCGTAGAGCAGCCTTGAGACTCAAGTGGGCCGTCTTGGGGCCCTCTTCGCCGTCTGCTCGGTCACTTCAGGCAGTCGAGGGGCCGTACTGAGGCCGTATTGGGCCGTCGACGGGCCCTCTGAGGTCGTCTATCTATCTTGGAGACCTCTTGGGCCGTTTCGAACCGACGGATGCCCGAAAAGGTGATAATGCCACACCCCTTCGAAAACGTACAAAGAATCAACATTTAGGGCGGCGGGAAAAAGGCCGCGCCTGTTGCCGCAACGCGAATTCCCTTCGGAACCGGTCGCCCGCGATATTTTCGCCCGTCGGCGCCCGTTCCGCGCGGGCGAGGCAGCGAGAGCGGGCAAACTTGACCCAGAGACAGCGCGCCAAGCACCCGCGATCGAAGTCACGCGTGGCGCCGCGACCGGCGGCGGCCTGCGCGCCCGCGTTGTCCAACAAGATCAGGGCCCGTCGACGCAGAATCACAGAAACGCCGAGTCGAATGAGCACGAACCAACGGCATTGCTCAGCATGTCCAGACCCATCCATGGTATGGTTGTCCTCTCTGGGCAGGAGCGCACTAAGGGCCCCGGCGAGCGCTCGGCCGCGAGGCGCGGGCAACGGTCTCGAGCGCGCGCTGCCGCGCCTTGCGGCTGGCCGCATGCTCGCCCAGTCACATTCAAGGGGCCACATTATACACATGACAAAGCGCGCTGCGAGCATGGGCACAAGGAGCTCAAGGACTACCACGGGGCCGACAGAATTCCCGCCATGCGAGGGCGGGGGTGCAATCGGGACAAGAAAATCTACAAGTGCTACGAGGGCGGAGCCACCTTCGATGCCAAGCAGGCCCACTTCGCACAAGTGGGGAAAGAGAACCCGCCCGACGCCAACCCCGCAGCGTGGGCAATTGGGGCGCGGTGCCTCGCATGTGGCAGGGAGTGCCACAACTGCGCCAGTCGGGAAGCACCTCGAAGCTAGGCCCGCGTGACAATTTGGCACAATGAGGCCCCGCGACTGCCTGGGCAGGACGTCGACCGCAACGGGGAAGTAATGCGAGCCGCGCAGAAGGCCAATGTCAAAGCAGGACCACACGGACACGCCTAGCTACGAGACAGATATTTCGTCGACCTACGCCAGAAGCCCGACTGCCACTGCACAGAGACCGGAACCCACGCTAGCGCCCGAGCGCGACATGGTGCATGGGAGGCACAACCACGCGCAGTCTTTCACCGATACAGCGGGCAAACAAGAGGCGGGCCATACACGCCGTGGATGGGCGCAGGTCCCGTGGCCCACCCAGGCGCAGACCTAGGCCAGCCTGAGGTGGCCTCCAAACATTGCGCCCCGCAACTTATCACGTGAGCCTTCGCCCGGCAGCCTCACGCCCCGCCTGCAGGCGCAGCGATGCTCTCCGCCCAGCGAAGCACGTGCCAAACAAACACCGCCTCACCAACCATCTAGAGTACCCGGCATCGCTGGAGGAAAGCGTCGACCCAAGCTCGCAGGAGCAACGAAGCTAGCAAGGACACGAGACACGTCGGGCACGGAGAAGACATGCCAGGCATCCGACGCGGCAGCGTCCACGGGCGTCAAAAATCACCCCGGTCGCACCGGGCCCACGCCAGCAGTCGGCGGTGGACAAATCTCCCTTGAGTAAACCACCCTTTAGTGAAAACGGCCTGGGACCGAAACCGACGGACCTGGACCTGCAAAAAAATGACGGCCGCGACGCCCTCTCGCGAACCGAAAACAGCCTATTCGCCAATCGACGTGTCAAGGTAGGAGGTCTGTCCACCCCCGAAGAGTGCAATCAACCGACAAACGCCCCGTTCGTCAGCGCGAACGGCGAAAGCGTCGACCCAAGACCGCAGGAGCAACGCAGCCAGGAGGGGCACGAGACACGTCGGGCACGGAAAACATGACAGGCATATCCGACGCGGCGGCGTCTAGGGGCGTCAAACATCACCCTGGCCGCACCGGGCCCACGCCAACGGCCAACGTATCGCCACGGCGACGAGCCGCTGCTGCCATCGGACCGCGGTTCGCCCTAAACAAATCCTTCGAACGGGCCCTCGAAAGCATCTGGTTTCCTCCTCCTCCTCCTCCTCCTCCTCCTCCTCCTCCTCCTCCCGGTCGTACTCCAGGCTCCAGGCCGTGCCCACCGTGCGCTGACGGCGGGGGTGAGCAGCCCGTCGCCTGCCCCCCGCGGCGAGGGCGCCGCGCTCTCGGCAGCTCGCTGCTTTGCCCCAAGCAATCCGGAGAGCGTGCGCACGGGCCTCGCAACCGGCCAGGATCAGCCAGCAGCGAACCGCACAGTCGGACCGATTTGGAAGGTGCTCAAGTGGAATCGGACCGCATCGGGACGGAATCGGCATCGTCTCGGATTGGCCGCGCCAGGATGCACACCGACGTCATGCAAACATCGGGCCGAATTGATATGTTGGACGCCCGAAGCGGGTACGGGAAAGAGGAATACGATGACCAATCACAAATGCTGTCCAAAACCGACAGCAGCCGCTGTTGGACAGGCGGCCTTCATCTTGCGGGTCAGCTGGCGAGCCAGCGTTGGATGGAGACATGGGAACACTGCGAGGGAGGAACAGATGCTTCTGGGTCAAGTGGAGGCATGGCCACATGCTGCCAACATGTCTTGATTCCATTCTCCCTCCCCGAGACAGGGCGCGCGCCTCGCCAACCTGCTCGCGGATGAAGATAGCAAACCCGAGCATGACCATGAATATCATAATCCCAATCCTGTGGCAGCGCCAGAGAGCCCAGGCCCGAATGATGTGAGTCGCGCGGGTCCTGAGGCGAAGAAAGGAGAACGTGATTAGCCGTTGAGAGGAAGAGGAGCAAGAGAAGGATCGCACATGATCGGGATCCACGGGATTCCTAGGATACCCGACGTCCAGCGGGCGCCACCGCACCTGTGACTGACTCATGCAGCTGGGCAGTCGTTCTTTCCCAGAGTCACCTTCTTCACAAGAGTGGAGGATAAGGAGGACCCGGGGGGGGTCTGCTTCGGGAATTGGAGGAGAGTGAGCGGGGAAAGGGGTAAGTGAGAATCCGCCGACCGCCGCTTGCCTGAGGTGAAACAGCGTGTGAGATGATTGGCTGTCCCCCTCCCCCTTTCCCCTCCTCTGGGGCTCAAAATCGTATCAGAAGGGGGGGTCCCTGGGGGGAGAGGTGAACATGGAGCTCATCAACGGTACCCAGACCTACTTTTCGGAGCCGAAAAGGCCCCAACAAGGTCCAAGAGGGCCCCAAGAGACCCCCAGAACGGTTCAAGACGGTCCCGAGTCGCCGAGCGATCGCTCCAAGACGCTCAATGTGGCCCCCAGACGGCCTGGGAGACCTCCAAGACGCCCACGCACGGTGACGGGACGGACCGAAGGCCACCAAATACTCGCCTCTTTCGTCTTGGCAGCGTCCACGACGGCCCCAAAGGGGCCCCCGAGAGCATTCCAACAGGGCACACGATGCCTCCGAGAGGGCCCCAAGGCAACCCGAAAGGGCCCATAGACGGCCGCAGGGGCCCCCCAAAATCTCAGGAGAGCCCCAAAAAGGCCGCGAGAGGAACGGGAAAGGGAAGACACGAACTAACATGTCGAGCGTTCCTTCCCAAGATGGCCCCAAGAGACCCCCGACGCCCCCACAACAGGTCACAAGAGGTCTCTGAAGTGTCCCCAAGAAGCCCCACAAGAGGCCCCCAATAAGGCCCAAGAAGCCCCCCCAGATGCACCTGAGAGCCCTCGAAGAGATCCCCGACATGCTTCCTATGGGCCCCTTAGATGCATCCAATAGGCTCCTGACCCACTAGATGATCACTTGCAAAATCGTCGCATGCACTCGCTCATCCTGGAGTGTCCGCAGAGTTGCGTAAACCATTTGAGTGTAGAAGAGAAGTGATCGGTGGAGAGAGTGAAGAAAGGAAGGGGCAGTCAGTTCGGGAGGGACCCGGCTGTTTTTGTTTACTATTTGTGGGTTGCTTTTCTTCGGGCAATCTTCAACAGCAGCCCAGCAGCTCCTCAAGTCCAAAGAGGACCCTACGAGATGGTGGCAAGCTCGAACAGAGAGAAACGTGCCACCCTGGGCGTTCGCAGAAACGACCAGGAGAAGCAGACATGTCTCACCCTAAGCATTTGCTAACACGACGCGTTGGAGGGACAGGAAAAGGAAGACAAAGAAGAAGACTATGCTACGGGAGGCGGAAAAGGAAAATCATTTCATGACTACGAGCGTGCACCTCTGCGAAACGGGGGTCTGACGCACGACAATGCATAAAAGAAGTGACCCCCAATGGGCCCACTCCGGCCTGCGAGCCACAGCCCCTGACCCAGACCGAAGGGGAAAACACAAAAGCCTCAGCTGGCCGCGCCTGGCCGCCCTCGCGGGCGGGCGCGCACAAGGCGAAGGCGCTGCGTTGCCGAGAGGAAGAGGCGGAGGAGGAGGAGGAGGAGGACGAAGAGGGAAACCGCCGCTGCTCACAACGGGCGGCGCGCGCCAGGCGAGGACGCGGCCGCGGGGCGCGAGCCGCCAGACCCCGCCGTTAGGTGCGCGCGCGCCCGCGCCATGCGCAGAGGGAGGCCACGAAGAGGGGCCCCTCCTGCCCAGCCCAGGGCACAGTCGCGCCTCTGCCACGCGCGTGGGAGCCGCTCTCGGGGCCGACTTCCGTCCTCCAGAGGTCGCCTGGCCAAGATTACCCCAGCTGCAACTCCGCGATAGTTCTCCACTTCCATCGACCAAAAAGCGCGCGACTGCATCGAGGCTCGATAGTCCCTCCGTCCTGTCGCCGGGTGAGCGCGTCAAACAAAGGCATCGCTTATCCCGCCCCTTCCTCTCGCTCGCCGAACGCGCCGAAGGTAAACCGAGCGATCGCCCACTCCTCCGGTCGTCCGTGCGAGGCTCCTTCGGAAGTCCGGGCAACTATCCCGCCCCGCCAAAAGGCGGTAGTTTCGCCCTTTGACATCAACGATCGCGAGAAATGGGTACTCGAAGACGCCGCAACCCGGAACGATTCGGTTGTAGATTTACGCAGCGACGCGGTCGAGCCCCGCAGGGCCCCACCACGACGCACCCCTCCCGGGGGGCCGGTCTGACACCAGCTGACCCGCAGGCCCATGCAGGAACGCGGGTGTGCCATTGCTGGCACGCGCCACGAACCACCCCGTTTCCGGGGGACCGGCTTATGGCCGCCGGCGCTCCCTCGGTTGATTTTGGCTCAACCGGTAAAGCCCATGGTTGGTCATGGCCCAGCCGGTAAAGCCCTCGGTCGCTTATGGCGCAGACGGTAAAGCCCTTGGTTGTTCGAAACACAACAAGTAAAACCTTCATTACCGAGCCCCGCGCCCCCGCGGCCCGCCCGGGGAGAGACCGCAGGAGGGGGGCCAGCTGTGGCCGGCACTCCGCTCAAGGCTACTTGAGCCTGCTGCGCGGGGTTCGAGCTGTGATGTTGGTGCCCTGGCCCTCTGGCGCCGTCGTCATCTCCTGGTGGATCGTCCGCTGCGGGAAATGCCCCGCCGCGGGAAATGCCCGCGGTGCGCATCGTCCAACTCCTCCCTCCCGAAACCCACGCGCATGTAGCGCCCTCCGACTCTTCGGCCTCGGAAGCCGCACTCAAATTAAAGGGGCCGTCGGTCTTCGAACATATCATTTGCCTGTTTGCTACGAACACCAAAAATCTCTACTGAAAATCTCGTTGCGGACTGGTTGAAGGAAAATCGAATGCGTGGAAAACCCATTGTCGTTAAGATGCCCGCCAACCCTTTGGGGCCTCTAGGCGCGCGAGAGTCCTTCTCCCCTACGAGCGACTAACATCACCGCGCAGCTCGAAGCCGAGAGTGAATCAACGGGTCGGCGGACGCGGCGAAAGCCAATCGAATAACTATATAAAAATAATAGGATTCCCCATACCTCCCCAGACTTTCTCGGTTTTTGTCTCCCCCCCACTTCCCATATGTTCCCATATTTTCTTGGGTATCGACCATTAGTTGTGTCTGTGTGTTTTTCCCCTCGTGAACCTGGTAGATAGTAGATCCACCTCGCCAGGCGCGCGGTAGCTGTCGCGGGACTGACATTGGCGGCGTGGTCCCTGGTGACGGATCGTCAGAGTAGGGTCCACCCCTGTTTTGCTGTCGAGCGTCCTCCTCCACCACCTGTGGTGGATACCGGTAAACCCCCGGCTCCTCTGACCGTGAAGTGCGGAAGGAAGAGGGCAGCGGGCGAGGGACATGACGAGGACGGCAAGGTGGTGTTCGCGGTGTTGCACGACATTGCTCGTGGTGTCCGCACTGGAACATTCTACCCTTCGCGTTTAGCAGGTCATTGTTGCGGTAAAACTGGCGGGCTCGACCTCGGTGCTCCTGGGAAAGGGGGGGGGCGATGAAGATGCATGATAAACGCAGGTAGATAACATGCAACACGTCTCGCGCAGGTGCGGCACGTGCTCTGGGGCGGGTCAACGGCTGATTTGCTGAATTGCCACTTGCGTGGCACCTCGTGCAAGACGCCCGGCTCAACCGATGTCCCCGACGATCACAGGGCCTCCCTCGCACGAAAGACGTCCAGAACTGTTTCGAACGGTGTTCGCCGTCATCGCGAAGCGATTGCGTAGCGCCATTCATCTGCTCCCCCTTGGTAGGCGGGCGGGGTCCAGCAGCCGCAGACGTGGATGGCGGCGAGCTTGCCAGAGTGCACGGTGCTGACGTTTAGTTTCTGTCGCCCCGCGGGGAAATATCTTTGGCGCGTGAGTAATCGATGGCAGGCGTGGCAGCCCTAGCGGTGGTGACATGAACGATGCTGCAGCCGAGGGACTTGCCGGCCGCGTAAGTCGTCACGCGTCTTTCGCGTACCTAACCAACAATGCCGAAGGTAGTTAGCGCGCAGGCCTGAACAGGCACTGGGCCCATGCATTGTCGATCCCATGCTCTGCACGCAGATGCGGTACCCAGGGTTCAGGTCAAGGACTTCGTCCGCTGCCTCGCTGGCATAGCTGGGTTGCTGGCCGCTTGCCCCGCCTCGGCCGCTTGGCCGCCCTGCTCGCCCTCGGCAGCCTCCTCGGGCGCCGCCTCGGGCTGACCTTCGCCCGTGGCAGCGATGGTCGCTGCTCACCTAGGAGCTCTCGCAAGCGCGGTCACGGCCACTGCTCCCCCAAGAGCTCTCCCAAAACTGGCCCTGTAAGCGTACTGGCGGCGGCAGCAACCGCTGCTCCCGTAGGAACTCTCGCCGGTACTGACCCCGTAAGCGTAGTCACGGCGGCGGCAGCCGCTGCTCTCCTGGGAGCTCTCGCTGGGACTCACCCCGTATGCGTGCTCACGGTGGTCGCAGCCGCTGCTCCTCTGGGAGTTCTCGCCGCCTGGCCTCTTCCACGTGCCATATCGGGTGCTGCCGAAGGTGCGCATGTCTGAAAGTATGACTGCATGGTGGCTGGGCCGATGGCTGGGATGTAAAGCGGCAGGATCAGCGGGTCGGAACCAGGCACGGAGATAGCCTCGTTTCTGTTGAAGGCAGGTGCGGCTTCAGCGGGGGGCACCTGGAAACAATGTATTTCGTGCGAACCTTCTCCAAAGTGGCGTCGGCTGTGGCTCTTCGCCACAATCATATGACATCCCGTTTTTGAACTACTGTCCTGTGAATGCGAGCTGCGTATCCCAAGCTTCATATTGATTTTCAGTAAAGGTTGATCAGCATGCGACTAAAGTGTGCAAGAACGAGAAAGGAACGCTTGTAAGACATCCATCAACACTGTGTACAAGTGAAGGCCTCTGGAATGGCTAAACAAAGCAACCCTGGAGACGTCCGTGATCGCGGCGTACCTCCGGTGTGGAGGTTGGCGCACCTAGCTTGTCGCCCGCTGTGTGACTCCCCGCCCCTGTGTCGGGGGTGGGCGGGGTGGCCGCGCCCCCGAGTCGGGCAACGGCCTTCTCCTCCTCCTCCTCCTCTTCCTCCTCCTGGGACGTTGACAAGACTGGATGTAATGGGACCTTGTTTGGTGATGTCTACCGGGGGACGCCCCCCCGCCCGATTCCACTAACAGGAACTACCGCCACGCGAAGAAACACCAGCTGCGGCAGACCTGGTGCAACGATTCTGGCTCATGCTGTGGGCTCCGGGTTCCAATCACTAATCGGCTCCCCCTACCAAGCGTCCTGGTTGCATTCGATGCCCCTCCCTGGAGTTGACCAGAAATCTCCAGAGGTCTCCACAGAAGTCTCTGGAGACCCCCGGAGGTCCCCAGATAGAGGCGTCGTAGATGGGGTCCGGGTAGATGGGGTCGGAGGATCACGGGGCATCGGCGATGCATCGGGGACGTCGGCGATGAATCGGCGTGGGGAACGTCGGGCTCCACATCGAGCCGCATCGACGATGCATCGGCGATGCGGCGCGATCCTCCGACACCGTCTGCTCCGACCCCATCTAGGAGGCCTAGACCAGAGGTCCCTGGAGATCTCCAGAGGGCCCCGGGGGGGCTGGACAATGCTAACAGGAGCCCAAATCCACGAACCTCCTCCCAGGCGCGGGGTGGACGGAAAAGGTGGGGGACAGCAGGGGCCCCCCTCCTCCCCCTTGGTGCGACGAAGCCAGGACCAAGAAAAAAACTCGGACCGGGATGACTCGGGGAGCTCCGAGATTTTAGCGGTTCTGGAAGATATGTCGGGCGCCGTGGCCGTTCTAGAGCGCTCCGGAACGCTCTGAGAAGGTTCCCGAACACCCTGGGGCGAATTATCCCAAGCCTGGGCCCGCCCGACTTGGCCCCACCCGCCCGCCCCAGAAGCGCCCAACAAACGCGGATCCTCGAGCCTCCACCTGGGAGGCCCGGGCTCCCGGGTGCAGACCAGCGGCGCGTACGAAGTGGTCTTCTGAGATGGCAAAGCGACCCGGGAAACCCTTGCGTGTACCTCCGATCCGTTCTCAGGGGCACCGCGTCGTTTTCGAATTGGGCCCATGCTGACACGGCCCACGGATCCGTGGACCTGGCGCGTGGGCGCCCGATCCACGCATCGGGGCAGGCCCCCCCGAGACATGGGGCCCGACACCAGTCCACGCGCCTTGAGATTCACTTTTTGCGCCGCCTCGATCCTGGGAACCGCCGACACTCTCCGAGGGGCACGGTGCCTTCTGACCTCGCCCCAGCCCCCCTGTGCGAGCCGCCGAGCAGAGGGCGGGCCGGGGCGCACCAGATCACAGAGCGAAACGACACCATCAGCCCTTGCACCTCGGCGTTCGCACGGGGGGCGGCCGACCGCAGCGGGGTTCGGGGTGGACGAGGCACGGGGGGGTGGCAAGAGGGGGGTCCGCGAAACAGGTGCAGATGTCGGCGAAGATGCGTTTGAAATCGCATGCGCTTGAGAATGCTGATGGGGTCTCTGGTAACTGCGGAGGAGCCCCGCATGATTTCCGTCTATTTTGATAAGGGTATCGTGTCGCAAGTGGACGGAACATGATACTTTGTATAAGCGCGCAAGTGGCGATTCGCAGTGTCCGATGCGATCAAACTGAATCATGTGGACACCGCGGCGGGCCCATGTATTGGAAGTGACGAACCGAACACTTATGTTTTGCCTGTGCTGGAGAACAGCATATCATTCGACACTGGGGGTGGGGAAGCGCCCCTACGCAGCCCCGCGCGTGCGGCACACAGACACACACGCATATACATCTATATATGTTTATATAAATATGTGTACGCATGTATACATATGTTACATTTATACATTGCTAGAAGCAATTGCGCATATACACATACATACATACACTCATACATACGTGCACACGTACATACATACGTACGTACATACATAAACGAATACACACACATACATACATACAATCATACATGCATACATACATACATACACACATACATGCATACGCACATGTATACATGCATACATGCATACATACATACACACGTGCACACGTACGTATATCCATCCCTACATACATACATGCTTACGTACACGCCTACACACATACACACATACATACACACATACATACACACATACATACATACATGCATACATACATACACACATACATGAATGCATGCATGCATACATACATACATACATATTGCATACATACACACATACATGCATACACACACATTACTATTTACACACATACATACATGCATCTACATATACATACATCCACACACATACACACACATATATATATATATATATATACACATATGTGTGTATGAGTCACGCGCTCTTCGCACGCGCTCAGACTCTCGCAAGCACCTGCCCTTGATAGGGCTATGAAAAAAAAAAATCACGCATGCGCCGTCCCAGTGGCCGCCCTTCGCGGCGGGGGGTGGCGCCCCAACAACCAAGGTGGTCAGAACCCGACGCGCTACCCCCCTGGCCCCCCCCCACCGTGATTGCTCTTCGCGGCAGGGGGAGGCGCCCTGGGCCGCAAAACGGCGGCGGCAGCAAAATGGTGGCGAAGCCGAAGCTTGAGCACTGAGACAATGGGGACGGGAGGCCTCGTAAGGCCCCCCCGCGCAAAGATCCCTCGACCTTCGCTCAAACTGTCCGAGGGTGGGGGGGGGGGCTTGGTGCGACCCACCATGGAAAGACACGGCCCACCATCTTCTGGCCGAGGTTGTCAATTGATGGGTGTGATCCACGGAACCAGTGGGATCTGAAGTGAGGCAGGGGGTATTTTAATGAAGCGCGTTTTCCCACGTCGGTGGAGTAGTTCTGGTGGGTCCAGTCCTGCTCGACAGTGCAGCAATCCTGGGCCTACGCCCTGCTCCCCCTCCTCTTTCCCGCTCCTTCCCCCTTCCTCCTTCCTCCTCCCTCTGATTCCTTTTCGTCCTCCTCACTTTTCCCCCTCATCCTCCCGATCCTTCCTTCTCCCTGATCCTTGCCTAAATGTGGGCCAACAACCGGTTTGATGCATGGCAATTTCTCTTTGGATGCCTCCCGGGAGCCTCCTGGATGCAATTTTGAATTCTCTCGGGGCCTCTTTTGGGCCTCCTGGGGGTGTCTTCAAATCCTTTGGGGGCCGTCTGGCGGTCTCAAGGGTTATCTTGAAGCGGGCGGCTCGAGACGACACTTTGCGATCCCCCTCTTGGGCCTATCTTGGATCCCTTTTCGGCCTCTCCTGGGCCGTCTTGGGGACCTCCTGGGCCGTCTTGAGGACCTCCTTGGACGTCTTGGGGCCGTCTTGGGGGCCTCTTGGGCTGTCCTGGGTTGGTAATTGGGGCCTCTGGGGCCGTCGTGGACGTTGTTCATACCAAGACGAATCGTTACACCCGATACGTTTCCCTAACGATTGGGGCGGTGCTTGTCTCTTGGGGCCCTTGGGGCTCTATCAGAACCCTCTCGGGGCGTTTTGGTGAGGCCTTGGGTCGCAGCGTATATTGTATTGTGCTCCTTTTTAAGACTCATGTCTATTCATCGATGTGTGTATATATATATATGTATGTATGTGCGCATGACTATGCAGATGTGTAGCTATATATACATATATGTATATATACATACATACATATATATATATGTGCACATGTATACATGCATATACAGGCGTACCCATATATACGTGTATACATTTATACAGATGCTACGTATAAGTATAACTATAACTGTATGCATGCGCATGTATGCACATGTATAGTCACACGCATACATATATCAACTTCCACACCTATCTGGGTATCTATATGTATAGCCTACGTCTACACACATTTGTTTGTATGCATATAGTTGCGTACATATAGAGGTATATTCGGATTCGTATGTATATCGATATGTATGGTGGATGTATATGTATATATATATATATATATATGTATGTGTCTGTTTAGATGTTTCGATGTATGCACATATAGATACACATATCGATTGTTGAATATTAGATGTAAGTATTTTCTGACAGCCGCCGTACTCACTGGTTCCTTGGCTCGGTATATGATCGGGTTCGGACTGCTATTTCACGCGGTCGTTTGTCAGCTTCGAGGTCAAAGCTTTTGGGGCATGTCAGGAGGCCTCTGGGTTTCTTGGGGGCCGTCGGGGCGTCTTTGGGGTCTCTTTTGGGCCTCTTGGGGCCTCTTGCGGGCCTTCTGGCGGTCTCGGGGGCTCCCTTTGGGCGGAGGGCGCGAAATCTCAATTCGAGTTCCCCCTCTTCGGCCCTTCTGGGGGCCCTCATGGGCCGTCTTGGGCGATTCTTGGGCCGTCTCGGGGTCCTCTTGCGGTGTGTCGCGGCTTCCTTGGGCTGTCTTGGCATGATCTCGGAAGTCTCTTTGGCCGTCTTGGACGCCGTGAAGGCTGAAAGGTCGCATATGCAAAAAAAATATCTTTCCCAACGAATTTTGCCTCTTGGAGCTCTGTTTGGCTTCTTGGGCCGTCTGGATGCCATCTCGAGCGTCCTGGACCGATCACTCGGCGACTCGGGGCCATCTTGGACCGTCTGGAAGGCCTCTTGGAGCCCTCTTGGCCCGTCTTGGGGCCCTCTTGGGGCACTCTGGGGCCGTCTGGGGCCCTCCTCGGGCGCTCGCGAACCAGCTACCCGCACAGCTCCCGAAATCAAGCCGGATCCTTTTTTGAATTTGTCTGAGTTCTCATTGTATTAACACAGCTATGCCGAAAGTGCCATCATGTTCTTGTCCGGCCCAATATGGGACAACACATATGTTCTAGTCGTGATTTTGCTGCGGCCGTGTGTGCAGTGGTCGCACATACTCATTGCAAACACTGTAATCGCAAGAGAGCGAGGCCCTTCAGATCTTGCAGGGTCAAATCGAAGGACTAGGAAGCGGGCTTCAACCAATTCCGTTATGCAGAAACTCCCTTCGGCTGCCTGTTCGAACAACGTTTGTGCACGCACATCGGGCCTGCCAGGCGCAATCAAACTGCATCATCTCCTCCCTCCACTCCCTCTTCTCGTCCTTGCCCCTCCCCTCCCTCCTCCGACTCCTGCCCTCCCTTGACTCCTGTCCTCTCCTCTCCTCTTCCCCTTTGTTGCCTGCTCCGTCCCGCCCCGTTACATTTCCCCACCTCCCTCACCTCCCCCGCCCTCCCCCTGCCGCCGCTCCCATCCCCTGGCTCCCTGCCCTCTCCCACTCATCCGCTCTCCTCCTCCACCCCCCCGCCATCCTCCCCCAGAAGAAGGCCGGCAAGAGGGCCGCGCACCAACAGAGACAGCTGCTTGAACGACTTGAACAACCGCAGCACTCGCAAGATGCGCAGAATCCGCACCGTGCGCAGTACGAGGACGTACCTCTTCCGACGAGAGTGCGAGGGGGATGAGGCAGAAGGACGACGAGGGAGGAGGGAGACGGGGATGAGCAAGAGGACGATGAGGAGACGAGGGGAGCAAGCGGGCGAGGGAGAGAATGATGGGAAGAGCAGAGAGGGGAGGGGACTGGGGGGGGCGCATGGCCCCAGATTGTACACCTCGGCACGGGCGCTACACCCCCGCCCCATTCCTTCTTCCTCCCCTCTCAATATATTGACCTCCTCTCTCCCTCTTTCTCCCGCTGTCCCTTTGTCCCTGTCTGTCTCCCTCTGTCTCTCTTTCTCTCTTTGTCGCTCTCTCTCTCTCTCTCTCCATCTCTGCCTCTGCCTCGCTCTCTCAGTCTGTGTGTGTATGTGTGTATGTCTCTCTTTCTCTCTCGCTTTCGCTCTCTGATTCTCTCTCTCTCTCTCGCTCTCTCTCTCTCTCTCTTTACCTCCCCCTCCCCATCCAACCCTCATCGAGAGGTAAAAGCATGGCATAGAGGGCACTTCATCATCCCCCCTTTGTCTGCGGTGAAGGTGCTGACGGTCCAGTCAAACAAACTCACCGACACAATCGAGAAGTCGAAGGCGTTCCAGCCAAAGTCTGGGTTGGAGCAGCTCGCGAAGTAGCAGCCCTGGACAGCGTGGGCAGGCCATGCAAGGTAATATCTCGCCACTGATCAATACATAACAGATGAGGCGAGGGGTATCGTGAGGGTGAGGAGAAGAAGATGCGCAAGGCAATGCGGGGGAGGGAGGACAGGAGTGGGAGGAGGGAAGGAGGCAAGCTAGACGCTAGTACCAGCTCTGACATCCAAACCATCCCACATCCCTTCCCATCGCGCTGAATTCTTTGTATTCGCCCAGGTGCACAAGCAGAAGGTGGAGGGAGGGGGCTGTGTACATTGGAAGAGGGGGCGTTGACGGGTTAGCAGGAGGAAGAGGGCGATGATGGGAAAGGGAAGGAGGAGGGTGATCAGCAGCAGCGGCAGCAGCAGCAGCAGCAGCAGAAGGATGAAAAAGAACGCCAGTGGAAGGAGGAAGAGGGGAAAAGGGGGGAGGCAACGACGAGGACTCCGGCCCACGCTTGGGAGAGATCGCCATTGTGAACGACGGGAGTAAAGCACCGATCCTGAAACCTGGCCAATTCTCTGCAATGGGAACACCGTTCTGAAGGACCGAGACAATTTCAGCCCATCGAGCACGCGTGAAATGCAAACTTCGAGAGTCCTGTGTGCACGCCCCACGCGTAGAGGAGCGGCGGCACCCGCTGGACACGGTCAGGGGAGAGAGGGGAGTGGTCTTCACTCTCAGCAGCAGTGCAGACACTCAGGAGGGGCGAGCGAGCGAGCCTGCAGCAGTGCAGGCGAGAAGACGCCAGCACAGCGCAGCAGAAGCATGTGCAGCCGGGCGCGCCGCAAGCGAGCCCCGCGTGGCGGACGGAGGCGAGGAGCGGCGGGCTTGCTCGCTGCGCGGCGAGCACCCTGGGGAGGACGAGGACGGGGAGGCTGAGGTTAGGATGCCAGAATGCGCAGGCGGCCCCTCCGAAGGGAGGGGCAGCGCAATGGGTGACAATGCCCTGGAGCTGGCGCTGTCCCAGAACCCCGACGTCCGGACCTCTTCTTCTTCTTCTTCTCACAACGTGGAGCCCCCGAGGCCGACCCCTGTCGAAAGCCTTCGGTCGTGATGCCTGCTTCGACGAGAGGGAGGCCTGTATATGAGTCGGGGCACCGGACAGCCGAGTCGGGGCACACGGTCAGGGTGTTGCCACGGGGAGTCCAGGATGAGGAACGCCAAGGTCAGGGTGTTGCCACGGGGAGCCCCGGATGAGGGACGCATCTTCTCCGCCTCAGTTACGCTCAGACGCACGAAGACCACCAGAGGAAAACTGATGGAAGGACCCAAGGACCATCGAGCCCCCTCCGAAACCAACATGAGTCTCACCCCAACGCTTCGACAATTGGGACCTCAGACGGGCCCAGTATGGACCCTAAAAGTTATCGTGCAGCCAGCAACGATAACATAGTAGCACATCAATTACAAGTACGACCGATCTTAAGCAACATTGATGCTTGACCCCATCCCCATTGCACACATTTACCATGCGCCTCTGTCAAAAGGTCTTTTTCGAGTTGTGATTTGTTTAAGGATATCCCCCAAGCAGTACTTGCACTCAGGGTGCCTTACCTCCGTTGTACAGAACTGGGGGGGGGGATTGTCGGTCTGGCGGCTATGTTGTCGCCGTCGCCGCCTGCACCGCAGCCATTGCGCACCACCTATATTGCACCACAGATATTGCCCAGCATATAGTGCGCAACGTATCTTGCACCACATGGACTGCAACACCTATTAGACAACGTGCATTGCTCCACATAAATTGTACACCCTATGTTGCTACAAAGACGCTGTTCGGGGTCCACGCTGGCTGACATTTGGATGTGTCAACTGCCCCCCAAACTTATCACACATCAAGGCTTCCAAATACAACGCCATAGGTTGCATCACGCACCCGTACCATTGCGCAACGCACACTCACACCCCTGCATACACATACACACATATAAACATATACAGCTATACATCTTGAAATCTATACATATCTATTGCGCTAGGCACCCCGTAATCCAACGAACACGCCCTTGCCTCAATGAAGGTGCCATTGCGCATTCCGCCATAGGCTGCGCCACCCCCCCCCGCAATCCACCACATTGCCTGGCGCCTCAATGAATGTACCATTACAACCATCTCGTAAATCACCAAATTGGCCGTTGCCTCAATGGGTGTAACATTGCGCCAAACGTTGCACCAAACAACCCGCAATTCACGAAACCGGCAGATGCTGAGTGTGCCTTCCATAGGTAAGAGTAGCCGTACAACGCTCGTTGATCAAGGGACAACTTCTTGACACCCGCTCACCGAGCCTATGATATACGCGCCCTCGCCCCTCCTTGCCAGTTCAATTCCATGTATACAGATTTTCCCTGTCGCACCACCAGACGTGCTCTTAGAGCGGCCCCACAAGCGTTTCGTCAACAATTTCCTCACCGCTTTTGACACAGACGTGGCATTCTCAACAGCTACAATAACGAAAAACACTACACATTCAACATGGGGTTCTCGCCAAAAGCGTTGCGCGCATTCGTCTTAAAAGCTTGCCAGAGTAACAAAGATGGACGGCGGTTTTTGTTCAACAGGGCTTTCGCCTTAGCGCAGCGCGCAGTCACCCATACAGTTCACAGCAATTATAAGGTCGGATTGCGGTGCCTTCTCCAAAAGGGGCTCCAACCGAGCCGCGCGCACCTGACTTAAACATTGAGAACCATTTTAAGGATGGAGGGTGGTAAGCTTTCGAACTGGGCCTATCCTCAGCGTCGCGCGTATTCGTCTTCAACATTTGCAGTCGCTGCAATCATGGACAACAATTTCTCATGTCAACCATGGAGGCCTCGCTTGTGACATTCCTCAAACAATGCTTGCACTGAGGGGCCGAATTCGACGGGCCCGCCAACAGGTCGTCTGGTGGGCGCCCCGTGCGCTGCCTTGGTCCGCAGGAATTTTGCCTGGTGAGCGCCCCTGGGGGCGCCTCCTAGACTCCCCGTGTGCTGGCTCGGTCCGCCAAGGTTTCGCCTTGTTCGGGTGTCGCTGGAAGTACCCCTGGCTCAAGGTACCCCCACGACCCTCGAGGTGGCCCAGACGGCCTCCAGGGCACCCCTTACGAGGGCCAGCAGGCCCCAGGGGCGCCAACATGGAGCGAAAAGCCGGGGGCACCCTGGGCCAGGGGCACTTCTGGCAACACCCGACTGGTGGGCGCCAGTGGGCGGTTCGTGTGGCCTGGTGGGCGCCCCGTGGGCGCCCGCTGAGGTTCTGCCCAATGGGCAAAACCGGAGGCGTCTTGTGGGCGCCCCGTGCGATGGCCGGGTCCGCCGAGGTTTCACCTGCGAGGGCGCCTCGCGGGCGCCCCCGTGCGCTGGCTGGGCTCGGCGAGCCTGGTGGTCGCCTCGCGAGCGCCTCATTTTGGACGAGCGCGTCCCACTACTCGCAAAGTAACTGCTCGCAAATGGCCTGGATCCGCCGCGGGGGATCTACGATAAATTACATCACAGCAGACAGGTGTTTTTCCGGACGTTTGCGAGTAGGCACTTTGCGAGTAGTGGAACGCGCTCGGCGATGGTCCGCTGGCTGGGTGCGCCGAGATTTCGCCTGAGGGCGCCCGCCGGCGGCAAATTGCGCGTCCTGAGCAACAAACAACCCGCCGATCCGGCGTGTGAGTTAAGAGGGGCCCGAGCTTCAGTTCAGCTCTGCTGGGGGGGGGGCCGGGAGGGCTCTGCCGGAGGGGGGGGGTACTGAATTCCCCTCCCCTCACCTCTGGGGGACCCACTTTGCTTTTGATCTGCCCATCCCGAGTCTGTGGGGGAAGGTCCCAGGGACCCCCCCCTGGAACCAGGGGGAGGGAGCGCCCCCTCCCCCCCCACCCCGGCGCTCCCCAGACGGGGGGAGAGCCCCAGATGGGCGGCACTGGCCAGAGGCCACTCAAATATACCCTACCAGCCCCCCTCGCTCGGGGTTGTCGACTCCTTTTGGGATCATGGAATTGACGCGAGATTCTGCCCAATCGCTCATGAAATCATACCAACTTCAACCAGCCTGGTATCATCTCCACCATCAGCCAAATAATGCAATGCGCGTGCGGCTATTCATCTCGGATGTGTTCTTGTTCTTGTTTTAAGACATGAAGCCCCATACCTAGGAAAATGCGAAATGTCCACACACGTGCACACATGTCAGAACCATAGCAAACGCGTTCGTTCCGCAATCATTTCACCATAACAACAACAAACCAAAATACATGTTCACCATACATGTTTCACACTGTACGCCCGCACGCCCATTGCTGAAACCATGAGGGAACAAACGATTTTAGTAATCTCGCCCAAAGCCCGCATTGTGATTTTACCAAGCTTCGCATAAATGTTCATCTGTTGGCGGCGAGCCCCGGGGGGGGAGTGCGAAGGGGCGGGCCTTCTCAGAAGGGTCGGAAGGCCTCGGGCCTTCTGATAAGTGGTCTCAGCCTTTCCCGGAGACACGGCAAATCTTTCAGAAGGCGCGAGGGCTTCTGAGAAGCCCCGCCGTCTTCTGAGAAGGCCTGCGCCCTCTCACTTCCGCGCGGGCGCGCCGCCGAATCTTGCATGCGCCCAGTGCACGAAAACGTGGCAAATAAAACCACGTGTCAGAAACCTTGCGAAAGCCAATGATTCCCGACGGTTTTCAAGATTGCTGCCTTTAAGAGCACACGAAACACAGAGTTCCTCAACGACGAATATGTTAGATTGCTTGACTTCATGCGCGCACAACTTTTCATTACCCTCATCAGCGCCATCGCATCACCAACGTCATCGCCATTCTCAACCACCGCTGTTGCCGCCAGCGCCAACCAACACCGTGCCATTCATCACCGACACGTGGACATCACCATCGTCGTCACCATCATCGGCACCATCATGGGACTTGCCGTCGACATCGTCTTCATCACCACCGGCATCGGCATCGGCATCGGCATCGGCATCGGCATCGGCATCATCATCATCAACATCAACATCAACATCAGCATCATCATCATCATCATCATCATCATCAGCATCATCATCATCATCATCATCACCGTCACCATCAGCATCATCGTTGCCGCCTGTCGACGTCATCGATATATCGCACCTGCTCGAGTCACCGACCCAGACAGAAACGCCCGCGCGCCAACGCGGCCTTTGAGACGCGGCGCTGGGAAGTTCTCACCAGCAAGCGCCATCGCGGCCGCAATGGCCAAACCACTCTGTCGTTTTGCGCGCGACCGTGCGCGTGCCAACACGGCCGCAGAAATGACCCAGCAAGTGCCAACCAATAGCCACCGCAATCGCGGCCGATTGGGCGTTGCCAAACAATTTGCGGGTGGGAGGGCAGGATGTTTGTGCGAACGGTGGGGTTGTCGGTCAAATTTCTTTATAATCAATTGCACCACATAACAACCACACCTCGGCTGCAACACGAAATCTGCTCCACATAAAGTGCCCCACACAGCCACACATATTGCACCGCGTAATTGCGTCACATCGATATCACTACGTTTTTTTTTTTCAGAAGACCGATTCATATCGTGCCCACCCTCTTGGGGTTATCGTTATCCCTGGGCGCGCCAGTGCGGCCGTAGAGACGCGCTAGCAAGTTCCAATGGGGAACCGCAGTCGCGGCCGAACGGGCTCTTCCGAACATGCTGCGGGTAGGTGGGTGGGTGGGATGTTTCCACGAGCAATGGCAACACATACTGGATTGTACCACAGCGATTCCACGCACACCACGCACCCACAATGCCATAACGCGCTGTCTGGGTCAACATCGTGAACCACATGTCTGGAAATGTAGCACTCGTGCAGCAGGTACACGGGGTGGGGGGGCGGTTCCTTTTCACAACGGGGCTCTCGCTGGACACCTCGTTTAACTTTATGATCCTACATCTTCGCGTCCCTTCTACTTCGCGTCAAGAGCGCAAGGTGTTCCTTCTCAGAGCGGGGCTATTGCATTAACGGCGGGCATAGATGGGCGCTCGTCTTGCAAGGTTGCCCTTCTTGCCTTCTGAAGGGAGGCTTGTAGGGACTTATGCGGAGGGGACTTGGCATGGGAGGTCGTGTTGCAGCATCCGTTGATGCATCCTGGGTGTGCTGTGGCTCTCCTCTGCCTCCCCCTCCTGCTCCTCGATAAGATGTTTTGAAGCGAGCGGGGAACAAAGAGGCGTCCAAGCCTCCAGGAGCGTCTCTGGGACCACGAGAGGGCCGCCCTGAGCCCTCCAAAATCGCCTCCGGGACCCCGAGAGCACCTGACGCCCCCGAGGCTTAGGGACATCAAAGGCGCCAGAAACGCCAAGAACACCATTAGACACCGTGTGCACCTGGCGCCCTTCATGGCCCCTGACGCTCTCGGCACCCCCGGCGAACCTGACGCCCCCGACTTCACGGCGCCATTGCAACCGCTGACACCCCTGGCGCCCGTGACACCCCTGACGCCTCTGGCGCCCCTGACACCCTTGACGCCCCTGGCGCCGCGGACGCCCCGGACGCCCCTGACGCTCCTGACGCACCCGACGCTCTCGACGCCCTGACGCTTCTCACGACCCTGACACCCCCAACGCCCATACTGCCCCCGACGCTCTGGCGCCTGCCACCGGACCTGTGCAATCAGCGCCCTCGCTTCCCCCCCACAGCCCCCTGCTCCTCCATCTCCTCCTCGGCACTGCATGGCAGTTGAAGGTCGATGAATCAGGAGACGCGATGCCACACAGGTGGAAAACAGAGAGGGGGGATGACAAGACAAACCGATATGGTGCGGGGATCTCCGGAGCGTCTCCGGGACCACGAGAAGGGCCGCCTCGACAATTTCAGGGCTGCCGTCGGCACCTCGATGAACCACTGGGGCGTCAGGAACGTTAGCGGGGTCAGTTGACCCTGCCCAGAAGCCCAGAACAGCACCAGCCATACAGTCATCGTGCCACCACACGAAGCATTCGATCATGGAGACGCTCTTACTCATCGGCCTGCGGCGCTCCCCGACGGTATTTTGCACGATATGGGTGTCTATTTTCTCGGGTAACGGTAGCGTTCGTGCGGGGTGGGGCACGTCGGAGCGCAGGTGCGCTGCGATCGCCAACGTATGCACGCGAGCATTCGCATGTGTGTGTGTGTTGTGTGTTGTGTGTTGTGTTTTGTGTGTGTGTGTTGTGTTTTGTGTGTTGTGTGTTGTGTGTTGTGTGTGTGTTGTGTGTGTGTTGTGTGTTGTGTGTGTTTTGTGTGTTGCGCGCGTTGTGTGTAGTGTGTATGTGGTGCTGTGTATTGTGTGTTGTGTGTCGTGTGTGTAGTGTTTT
>CAUYUJ010014539.1:391758-395887 GCA_963575745.1 Prorocentrum cordatum
ATAGGTAAGGAGGACGGGGCTCGGTACCCTCAAATCGCAGGGCGCAGGTAGAAGCCAGAATAACCACCTTCAAAATAAACACCCCATACAGACGAACCCCTTTAGTAGACACACTCAAAGACGGAGTTGAACAGGAGAGGACTGTGAGCACACGCCTAGGACGTCTCAATAAACCACACCACTGGGGGTCGGGGTGATGTCCCCCTCCCTTGGGCAATGGCCAATTACATTCTTGAGCTGGACCGAGTCGCGCATTCGGATCGCGCACGGATCTCCCCGAACCGACTCGGCGGTTCGCTTGCGCCTGCAAGGCCCTCCCTCCCCCCCCCTCCCCCCATTTCCGCCACTTTGTCCTCCCTCCTCCCTCTTCCACCCTCCTCCTCAGGACTCAGGACTTGTAGCGCCGCTGCTGTCTCGTGGGCGCTGCCCCCCCCCGCCCCCCCAGGGGCCGTTGCCCCTGGGGGGGGATCAGACCTGGCCCACCCACGGGGCGGAGTGGGATCTGGGAAAACGCGACGGGCTGGCCCACCCAGGGGAGGAGTGGCCAGGTCCTCTGGCCGCCCTGGGGGTGGGGTGGTCGGCGGTGAACAGAACCTCCCTTTCGTAAACCTCCCCTTCGTGAAAACGGCCTAGGACCAAAGCCGATGGACCTGGACCCGCAAAAATGACGGCCGCGACGCCCTCCCGCGAACCGAAAACGGCCAATTCCTTAATCGACGTGGCAGGGCAGGAGGACTATCAACCTTCGAGGTGGGGGGAGGGACGGCGCGGCGACGAGGATGCATCCCTGCAAGAAGGAGGCGAGGTGGGGGGAAACACCGCGTCGGGCTGGCGTGGGCGGCGCGCGCGGCGTCGGCTGGCGGTGGACAAGACGTGCGGTGACGGCCACGCTCGCCCGAATTCGGGCATGTCCCCCTACAGAGGGATTTTGGACGAACAACAATACACCCCAACATGCCACCCGAATTCTCAAAGATGGTCCACCACTCGTCCCCAGACTATTTTTGGACTATGTTTGAGCATCCCCCCTGCAGAGGTCAGGCCCGACTGAACACTCGCCCAAACCGCCGGGAAGGCGCGAGGGCCCCCCGCACCGCCCGCAGGAGAAAATCCACGGGCGGCCCACACTCCCACCCACAGGGGGGACCCCCGCCCGCCGAGGCAGGCGCAGAGGACTCCCGAGGATGGGTTCCAGTGGCCGCCTGGGGAGTTCCACTGGGCGTGGGGGCGGAGGAGGAGGAGGAGGAGGAGGAGGAGGAGGAGGAGGAGGAGGAGGAGGAGGAGGAAGTGTTTGCTCCCTCCGTGGCGGCGGCCGCGCGGGAAGTGTTTTGCGCTGCGCCCTTCCCCACAACCTGCCACGCCCGCACCCAACATAGAGCTGAATGCTGCGCAGCTGCACAGCATGCGGCACCGATGCTGGTGGTCTCCTGGGTGGGTCCGTGGCTCAGCCCTAGCAGCGCGTGTGCGATGAAGCGGCTGATACTCAAGGGATGGGGGTGGGCATGATGGGTGAGTGCCTGCAACGGAAAAAGGCTAAAGCTGCAAGGTAGGACGGGTATTAGGTAGGGGACGCAATACTAACATGTCTTTACTTCTTGCCCCCCTCCCGTGTTTCTCTTGGCGGGGATTAAACCCGCCCCTCCTCCAACTCCTGCTACTGCTCCTCCTCCTCCAGGTCCTCCTTCCCTCAACATCCCCTCCTCCTCCTGTTCCTCCTTTTCCTCATCCTCCTCCTCTTTCCCCTTTCCTCATTCTCCTCGTCCTCTCCTTCGTTTCCCTTTCGTCTTTCTCGCTGTGGCAGAGGGATGCCCTCTAATGTTCGTCGGGCGAGATAATGTTGGTTGTTTTTTCTCCAAGTGAACGAGGCCACATGGGCTGCTCCACAAACGTGATCTGTCTGACTACGATCGTAAGACGATTGTAATACGAACCTCGATCGCTTTAGTACTACTAGTCGGCGTAGTCGCATTCCCAGTCGTAACAGTAATCGTGGTAGCTAACTACTCGTAGTCGTAATCGTAATCGTCGTCGTCGTTGATGTGCGGCGGTTGTCGCGGATAAGACATCATTTTCCACTATTGGTGGGGCCCCAGTCCGTCAATCAAGTCGCTGGACGGGTCATACATTTCTAACTATTGGGGGGTGTTCTAAAGACCGGCCGCAGGGCAACGTAGGCACGGCGGTGCAGTGAGCGATCGGGCGGGGAACCGTAATGGCTTGCGGGGCGGTGCGACGTATGGATGGCGAAGGGAGAAAAACAGGGACAACTGCAGGAAGCGTGAGATATGGTGCGAGATCGTCATAGTTGCTTGAGGCGTGGCTCGGTGTCCGCGGCCTCCGTGGCCACTGCCATGGCGGCCGGCGGCGGCCCGCCCGATCCCCCGCCACAGGAACAGGGAGGTGAAGGTGAGTGGTGCGAGCAGCGGGAGCGGGGGGGGGCGGGGCATTAACAGGAGTGAGTTTGGGTGAGGGGCCCCCGCAGGGCCATCGGGATAGTTGGCTCTTCGTGTTGTAGCCTCCGAAGCCACAGCGCTGTGCTGGCGATTAACGGCCACCACCAATGAGGTGCAAGATAGAGCTATATCCAGCTTTGGAAATGGGTTGTTCCCACCAATTTCTGGTTATATTCGGGTTGCTTCCATTGTAGCTGGGCATCCGCCTCGCTGCAGCTACGTCTGGTAAAGTCGCATGCTATGGGTGACAAAGCCGTGGCGGTTCGGGGAGCCCTGTATTACCACGAATCCGCTGCGGCATCGCGTTGGCCCTGTTGCGTCCTTGCAAGTTGCCCGTGGGTGAGAAAACCGCGGCGGTAGTTGGCGCCCTGTATGACTGCGGACCCACTGCATACAATGGCGCCCTCATTGCTGTTGGAGAAGTCGCCGCGCAACGATACTAAACGCCGCATGAAATTTCCTGCGGGAGTCCTGCGGGAGAGAAAACCCCGCCGGGTTTCGGAACTCTGTCTTACCGCGGGCCCACTGCGGCGTATGTACATTTCGAGGGTGTAGCCGAATGCGTGTGCCAGCTGAGGGAATGTGGTGTCTTAACGTAGCAGAAAGAGACCGTAATGCTGGAGTGGTGATGTCGCGTGCCGCAAGTGAGGACGAAGTGAACCAGCTGCTGCTACTTCTGCCGTGGACCATGAGCGCTGCAGCTTGGTGAGAGAATCGTGCAGGCAGGGGTCAGGTGTAGGCGTTGGGGGCGATTGTGTGAACGGCGGTGTAGGCGTCTTGGAACAACGTTGGTGGATGTCAGTGTCGGTCGCCTGTGAGCAGGAATGGCAGGGAGGGCGACGCACTGACAGGCCTCCGCGAAGCAAGCCCTGCCTGGGCATGAGGCTGGCGTTCGCCTCGTAGCCCTTGGCCTCGGGAGGTGGGGTGGGCAGCTGCCCCTCTGGTGAGGCTGGCCCGTGCCACTGGCCTGCGCGTCTGCATGGTGGTGGGCATCGAAGTTGACGGCGATCACGCTGACGGCGGGATCGCGTTGGGGTTGTCCGCTTGCTGTCGGTGGCGGTCGCACTCCTCCTCTTACTCCTCCTCCTCCTCCTCCTTCCTCCTCTTCCCCCCATCCCCTCCCCCCCTCCTCTATCTCATCCCTCCCCCTCCCCCATTCCCCCCTCCTTCCAGCAAGCCTCCCCCCCAAGCGCGCCCGCGTTGAGCCAGGTCCAGCCGGGCCACTCCTCGTAGTCCGTCTCCCCCGCCATTGAAACTCGCCCGCGCGCGCGCGGATGCGACGTGAGCCCCACCTGCCCCCATGGGGCGACAAGGGGACGGACCAGAGAAGGAACGGATCGGAGGATTGAAACACGGGATGGGGGAGGGAAGGGAGGAAGGGAGTAGGGGGGCGGGAGAGAGGGGGGGGGGAGGGCGCGGGGGAGGGGATGGGTGGGTGGGGGGCGAGGAGATAGAGGGAGGGAGGGGAGAGAAGGGCCATGGGCCAGTGGGGGGAGAAGGGGGTGTGGGACTCTGGCCGTGAGCTGAGCGCGGCGCCACTTGAAATAACCGCGAGCGCCGATCCAACCTCTTGCGTGGCCACTCTCGCTGTCGCGTCATCGGCGGGAACGGAGAACGGGAACTGACTCAACCCGCGGCGGCCAGCGGACGTCCCGCGAGGAAGCCGGGCCGCCTGT
>CAUYUJ010014540.1:0-42500 GCA_963575745.1 Prorocentrum cordatum
GCATGAAGTCGGGCATGTCCTTCTACAGGAATACTACTCAAGAGTAGTAAAAAGATCGTTTGGAGAGGATTTCTTCGTGCTGTTCTCATCACACAGCAGGTATTTGTTCGACTGCTTGTCATTCTACTTTCAAGAACCGCCTGCAGGAGGAGATGCCCGACGTAAGTCTAGCATTGCTCTGGGTCAGCCCGCCGAGTGGAAGTAGCGCGGCATGCTTCTTCCCCGAGTCCAGATGATTTCAACATGGAGGCTGATTGCCGCCAATTGGAGCAGGGGGGGCGCGCGGCCTTTGCCCGCGCCTTTTTCGAATATGCTCGTGGATGCCTGGCTGCACGGTTCCAACCGAAGCAACTTGATCCGAGTTCACTGTGTGAACACGAAGAACACGCGTAAAGCTGAACTTTATGGAGGCCCATCTGGATCTCTTGGTTCAGCGATGGGCACCCCTCCCGGGCGTGCGGATCGCTTTCGCGGCAGCGCCACGGGCGCCGCCAGTGGTGGCCAGTGCGGGTCCAGAAATTCCGCGCGGACCGTCGAAAGTTCTGGCGTTCAAGTCTATGGAATGACAATGTTGCGGCTGGTGTTGCTGTAGCTTTTGTTGTTGCTGTAGTTGTTGTTGTTGTTGTTGTTGTTGTTGTTTGGTGTTGTTATTGTTGTCGTTGCTGGTGTTGGTGTTGTTGTTGTTTCCATATACTGTTTTCTGTACTGTTCCCTCTCTACTATTGTCTTTACTTATCTCTCTTCTTTTCTCGACTGTTCTCCGTACTGCTCTCTCTCTACTGTTCCTAGTATCGAGTTGTTGTTTATCTCTACTTGTGTATTCCCCCGCCAACAGGCGAGGGTTGTAATCGGGATGGCCCTGAGTGGCCCGCCCAGCCCGCCCTGCATACCACGCCGCCAGGCCTCAGGAATCCCTGTGGTTCGAACGACAGCACACACAGCAGGCATCCAGTTTGCCATACGTTCTCTGTGATTAAGACACGTGCAATTGACAGGCAGCCCTACCAGGAGACGTCACGCCGTCCAGGCGTCACGACGCTACGCCGTCCACATAAGTTGAGAACTTACCCCAACAGCATACACGAGTACTAGATAGCACGAACTGGCACCGGAACGTGCAGTCAGAGCTTACATGTCACATAACAGGAACGGACATGACACCAAGACCAGGCATCGATAGCAGAGACCGACAGCAGAAATCAAATTGTATATAGCCACGCAGAAGAAACAGTCACATGCATCCAACGCGTACGCGAAGATCAGACGTCAAAGGCATGTATTACGAACGTGTGCCAACAAGATACACCACAGGACACTTTACCAAGAAGGCACACACCTCATTTATTTTGCTGAAACACGACCTGATTACACGCATCAGTAAGATGCACCATCATGCGTCACGAGCACACCAATTACACAGCCCGAGTGGCACAGCAATGACGTGCAGTCCAGGCATGCATCAATATCTTACACCGTGATCATACATCACCACCACACGTCGCGATTGAACAACCAGAACACTTTCCATACGCACGCAATGAACATGCACCAAGAACATGAACCACGGACTGGCACTACGATCATACACCCAGCATGGGCAGTAAGCAAGCACATCAAGACTTAACAGTTTAATCACACCAAAAGGTTGCGCACATCTACAAGCCTTCTCTTCCACGAGCGGTACTGACAGACCAAGTCAACACGTGAATGATACAACACACAGATGCCACAACAACATGCACCATTAACGTACACCTTTGATCGACAACATGAACATGTTCCAATCACTTGCACCACGACCATGCACCACCACATACATGGCTAGCATGCGCGACAACACAAACCAAACGCCGACACGCGTGCCGCGCATCTAACATACTCACTTCGAGATTACATCCAGACCGCACTTCCACACCACACACCGACCACACAAGAAGTAACAAACATCACTAGCATATACCATTCGCACACGCTTTTTTCGAACACCAAGTGTCTACGCCTACGCCATAAAGGGTTCAATAACGTCTCCCGATGCCAGATTCCACTCGCGCACATCAAGAACACACAGACGACCTACCGTAGCCATTTTGGCTCAAGCCAGTTTGATTCACGCGACGTTGCGCCAACCGGTTGTGACTGAAGGTGCATGGGATGGGACTCTTCTCTCCAGGCTTTCGTTGCCGTTCGCATGGCGCAGCACGCAGCAAGATTTCAAGAGGTGCGCGGCTGCAGGTGTGCAAAACAACATGTTGTTAGGGTTAGTGAACAGTCAACTCCCGATCAGCTTAAACTCGGTGATAGCTTTGCCGTGTTCTCTACCATGAGAAAGTACATCACATCACACATGCGCGATCAGTTTCAGGCTCGTGGCATTTTCTGTTGTTCCCGAACGAAAAGGACTTACAGCTTAGATGGGATGTGCAGCCCGTATCTAAGCTACGAAGGCAGATCGCGTGCCAATTTGTTCCATGGGGCAAAACGCAGAGCTCTGACCAAGGGGTTGCCATTCGACGAGGACATGATGTTGCAAATGACGTCTGGGCAATTTCCATCGTCATTCACCAACGTCCCTTACCATCGGTTTGGGCCTTCCCCTCACAGACTCCATCCAATGGCGGTGTCAATTGATCGCATTTAGGGTTCCAGAGGTTACGAGCGTGGCAACGTTCGTTTCTTGCCGTTCTGGTTGAACACCTGTTTGCAACATTTCTGTGACGAGAAAGCCTTTCGCATTGTGGAAAGGTTGTTGGGATTACGGCCTTTCCTTCCGACGCGCCAAATTCAAGAAGAATTGCTTCCATTTGTAGAACGGAAGATTGCAAAGCTTCGTTGGAATGCAAAGCATCGCGGTGTTGAATTCGGGAGGTGTCTTAATGTGTCGGCTTTGATGCATCATTAGATGTTGATGGACAGATGCCGATTCAGTGGTATTCCCTTGGCCTACCGCCGGGAGAAAGGAATGTGCACGCGTGCTGACACTCCGTCTTTCGACAGGATGAATCCAAGCGAAGGCTACTTTCTCAATAATGTACAGGTGATAGCGATGCCGGTAAACTCGTTGAAAAGCAACCTTACACACGATGGTTTGTATACTCTTCTTAACTCAATTAGGTTTCTGGAGGCGCCCGAGTTCCTCGAGTCACACATCCCAGGATACGCTCGCTAAAATGACCGTACAAGGAGCACACGTGCAACCCAGACGATCATGCATCAGCAGCATGCGTGATGAACGTACATCTTGGCGCACTAACGCTCCTCGGTGCGGACAGTTCTCATCGAAGCCACATCATCGTGCAATATTTGCTTTATTGTTTGACATGAATTTCCCTTCTATTTTCATGTTCTAACCCTCCTGTCTTGGATTCTCATGTTGAATAGAGCACTGCGGTCGCACACCCTCTTCTTCTCTACCCCGCTCCTCCTGCCTCCTCCTGCGCTGCTCCCTGGGGGGCTGCGAATTGCGCAATGGTCTCCATTTGCGTGGGCTCCTGGGAGGCACGGCGGAGTAGGCAAGTACCCGGGACACACCAGCTCCTTGGGTGGTTGCGAACTGCGCAAGTGTCGCAATTTTCGTTGGCTCCTGGGGTGCACGGGGGAGTAGCGGAGCACCCAAGATTTGGCAGCTTCCTGGGTGCTTGCGAGTTACGCAGTTTTCACAATTTTCGTAGGTTCTTGGGAGTCACGGCGGAGTAGGGGAGTCTTCGGGACTTCGCAGCCCTTTGGGTGTCTGCGAATTGCGCAGTGGTTGCCATTTTCGTTGGCTCCTGGGAGGCACCGCGGAGTAGGAGAGTACCCGATACATCGCAGGTTTGTGATTTGCTGCAGGCCACGCAATTGTCGCAACTGTCGTGGGCTCCTGGTAGGCACGGCGGAGTAGCGGAATAGGCGCAATCAGCCGAGACATCGTGGTTGTTTTGTTGGAAGCAACGTGTGCAATTGTCGTCTTGTTTTGTGGGTTCCTGGGGGGCACGGCGGAGTCGCGGAGTGCGCGCATCCAGCCGCCGAGACTCCGTTGCTCCTTGGAGGGCTCCTGGGAGGCACGACGGGGTCGCGGGGTACGCACATCCAGCTAAGACCTCGCAGCTCCTTGGGTGGCTGCGAACTGCGCAACTGTCGCCACTTCCGTGGGCTCTCGGGATGCAAGGCGGGGTCGCGGAGCGGGCTCCTGGGGGGCACGGCGGGGTAGCGGATTACGCGCATCCAGCGGAGAGTTTGCAGTTTTCTGGGTGGTTGCGAATTGCGTAATTGCATTTTTGAAGAGGGTTTTTGGGAGGCACGGCGGAGATGGAAATGAGGGCAGCACATTTGGCGATGTCTTCTTTTGCAGCGAACGTTCATATACAGTTTCTCCTTGCTTGGAGAAGGGGTTGGGTACGTTCCAGGCACACAGGACTATGATACACCAGGGTCATCGCCAATTGCATACACCACGATCGAGCAACCATCACATAGTTCCTACACACATGATGAACACACAGAGCATGCACCACGAATTGCCACCACGATCATACACCAAACATAGGCATTACGAACGGACATCAGGAATGCACAGTTTAATCACATCACCAGGTTTTGAACACATCTAGAAACTTCCCCTTCCACATGCGCCACTGACAAACCAACCCAACCCGTCAATAACATCACACTAAGTCCCAACAGCTTGCATCACTAATGTGCACCATTGCTCGGCATCAGACACGCACCACCACACACATGGGTAGCACTCGTGAGTAATAAATCCCAAACGCCGGCACGAGTGCTGCACAGAGAACATACTCACCGCGTACGTACATCCAGCAAGCGCTTCAACACCACAGCAGCCACACAAAAAAGTAACACGCAACACTAGCATACAGCATTCGCACACGCCTTTGGCGATCACCAAGTGTCAACTTCTACACCACACAGAGATCAATACCGCCCCTCCGATGCCATGTCCCACGGACACAACAATACCACACAGATAGCTTGTCATAGCCATCTTGGCTCAAGCCAGTTCGACCCAGCCTAGTTACGTTGCGCCAACCGTTTTTGACTGACGATGCATGGCCGTGGGCATGGCAACGCAAGCAGCTAGGCAGCAAGGTATCATGAGGTTTGCGGCTGCAGATGTTTAACACAACGTCTGTTGTAAGACTACTGAACATCCGACAGTCGATCACCTTCAACTCTGCGATAGCGTCGCCATGTGCTCGACTATGGGGGAGTGTATCAAATCACACATGCGCGATCAGCCCCAGACTCGTGGCATGTTTTGCTATCCCCAAACAGCAGATCGTCCAGCTTAGATGGCATGTGCACCCCGTACCTTAGCTGCGAAGGCAGAACGCGTGCCGATTTGCTGTATGGAGCAAAGCGCAGAGCTCTGACCAAGGGGTTGCCTTTCGACGAGGACATGATGCTGGAAAGGACGTCTGGACCATTTCGATACTCATCCATCGATGTTCGTTTCCATCGGTTCGGGCCTTCCCCTCACGGACCCCATCCAATGGTGGTGTCAATTGATCGCATTTCGAGTTCCAGAGGTTACGAGCGTGGCAACGTTCGTTTCTTGCCGTTCTGGTTGATCACCTGTTTGCAACATGTCTGTGACGAGAAAGCCCTTCGCATTGTGGAAAGGTTGTTGGGATTACGGCCTTCTCTTCCGACGCGCAAAATGCAAGCAGAAATGCTTCCACTTGTAGAACGGATGGTTACAAAGCTTCGTTGGAATGCAGCGCATCGCGGTGTTGAGTTCGGAGAGTGTCTTAGTTTGCCGGTTTTGGTGCATCACCACACGTTGATGGACAGATGCCAGTTCAGTTGTATTTTTTCACTTACCGCCAAGAACAACAGATTGCCCACCCGTGTTGGCACTCCGTCTTTCGACAAGGTGAACCCAAGCGAAGGAGACTTTCTCAATAATGTGCAAGTGGTGGCGATGCCTCTTAACACGTTGAAGTGCAACCTTTCACGCGATGGCTTGTTTTGTTATTGTTCTCATTGCAATTCGGAGTTTGAAGGCGCCTGGCCCGTCGAGTCACACACCCCAGGATACGTTCGTTGATCTGACCATCAAAGGAACACATGCGTCAGCAGCATGCGTGATGAACGTACATATTGAGGCACTGACGCTCATAGGTGCGGCCCGTTTTCCCCGAAGCCAGATCATCGTGCCCCATGTTTTACGTAGTTTTGTTCTATGGATTCCTCTTGTGTTGGGTTCTCGTTTTGAGTAGAGCACTGCGGTCGCACACCCTGCTCTTCTCCTCTCCCCTCCTGCGCTGCCTCCTCCTGTGCTGCTCCCTCCTGCGCTGCCTCTTCTTGTGCTGTCCCCTCCTCCTGCGCTGCCTCGCAGCCCTTCTCCTGCGCTGCTCCCTGGCAGGCTGCGACCTGCGCAGCTGTCGCTACTTGCGTGGGCTCCTGGGAGTCACCGCGGCGCAAGAGTGTACCCGAGATTTCGCAACCTCGCAATACGTTGAAGAGCAACCTTTCCCACGATGGCCCGTATACGTTTTTTATTATTTCCATTATGTACTTTGAGAACAAAAAACAATTCGTGTTTTGAAGGCAGCCGAGTTCTTCGAGTCACGCGTCCCAGGATTCGTCTGTTGTTCGCATCAAAGAAAAAGGGCACGTCGGTCACCTAGTCAAAGAAAAACATAAGCAGCATGCGTGGTGAACATACACATTGAGGCACTGAAGCTCATCTGTGCAGACCTATCCCATCGAAGCCACATCATCGTGCCATCATTGCTACACATGTTTGTTCAAGTTTGTCCTCGTACTTGTAGTTCCCAACCCTCCTGCGTTGGATTCCGTGTTGGATAGAGCTTTGCGGTCGCACACCCTGTTCTTCTTCTCCCCTCCTCCTGCGCTGTTCGGGTGCGAATTGCGCAACTGCAACCACTCTCGTTGGCTCCTGGGAGTCACGGCGGAGCAGGGGAGTTCCCGAGACCTCGCAGCTCCTTGTGTGGTTGCAAAGTTAGCAGTTGTCGCCACGTTCGTGGGCTCCTGGGATGCTCGGCGGAGCAGGGGAGTACCCGAGACCTCGCAGCTCCTTGGGGGGTTGCGAAATGCGCAATTGTCGACCTTCGTGATCTCATCGATGTCACAACGGAGTACGGGAGTACCCGAGACCTTGCAGCTCATTTGGGTGGTTGCGAATTGCGTGTTTGTCGCCACGTTCGTGGGCTCTTGGGAGGCACGGCGGAGTAGGGGAGTGCCCGAGACCTCGCATCTCCTTGGGTGGTTGCAACATTTGCAATTGTCGCCTTTTTCGTGGGTCCATGGGAGGCACGGCGCAGTCGCGGAGTACGCGCACCCAGATGAGACCTCGCAGTTCGTTGGGTGGCTGCGAACTTCGCATTTGTCGCCACTTTCGTGGGTTCCTGGGAGGCACGGCGGAGTCGCGGAGTACGCGCACCCAGCCGGGACCTCGCATCTCTCTTGGTGGTTGCGGTTTGTGCACCATCGCCATCTCCGAGGGCTCCTGGGAGGCATGGCGGATTCGCGGAGTACGCGCATCCAGCCGAGACCGCGCAGTTTTCTTGGAAGGCTGCGAACTGCGCAGTCTCTCTTTTTTCAGGGGCTCTTGCAAGGTAAGGGCAGCACATCTGGCGATGTGTGTGGTCTTGTATGGAGCGTTCATGCACAGATTCGCCTCGCGTGCAAAAAGGGGTTGGGTACGCCGCGGGTGATTTGCTCGCCCTGATGGTATCAAGTCCCTCTGCCCCTCCAGGGGGGGGGGGGGCGGGCGCCCGCGGCAGGAGCACTGCACGGCGGCTGACGGCGGCCACCGGTCGGAGAGCGCGTCCTCGGACAGCGGCGACGGCCCCGGGGGGCGGTGGGAATGCCGTTGTCGGCCTAGCAATGCCAAGGGGGGGAACACCACCCGAGGAGGCCCTGACCTCCTCGCGCCGCGGCGACAGCAAGATGCGGGGTTCGTTGGCAACGTTTCGGCTTCGGGGTGCCCTCATCCAGCCCCGGGGCCGCCGTTAAAAGATGACTCGGGCCCCAGGAAACCCGCCAGACCTGTTTGGGAGCCACACAAAAAAATACAACGCCGGATGTCTCAGCAGGGGGTATTGCCAGCTCCTCCGAAAAATACAAATTCCAGGGTCGAAAACAAAAATTCGGGCAATTCGAAATTCCCGAGCTTCGACGCACGAGTGGAGCGAGTAACTCCAGGATGGTACCCAGAATGAGTAGCCAACCCATTCGGGGGCTACAAAGGTGCCCCCCAGCTTTTCGCTCAGTTCTGCAGCTCCTGTGGCCCTCTGGGCCTCGTGAGCGCTGCTCCAGAGGCCATGGCATAGGCGCCACCTTGCAAATCCTGGGGGCACCTTAGGCAGGGGGCGCTTCTAGCAGCACCCGACCCTGAACTACTCCCCCTTTCGTCTGGCTCGTCCCTTCCCCTAATTAGGATACCATTGCGGGCCTCATCCCGTTCAAATTCCGCTGAATCCCGCTTGGTATGGCAACATCCATTGCTTGATCTGGCCTGGTATGCGCTAATGGCCCCGCAATCGGGCTTGATAACTTTGAATCGTTTTCGCGAAGACCCCGATATGTCTCCTCCTCTGAGCCCCGGTCGCTGGCCTCGGCCGCGAGGAGGGACCTCTGGGCCCTGGGTCCCGCCCCATAGCCCTGACATCCGCAGGTGAGATGTGTGCTTGCAATCTGCGGCCCCAGAGGTCCCGACAGTCGGCGGCGAGCGAGGGGGGGACACGAGAATGGTAAGGTTTTCTCAGAAGGCGGCGGCGCTTCTCAGAATCCCTCGCGCCATCTGAGCATTGTTTTTTGTTTTCGGTGGAGGCTTAAGAACTTGTCAGAAGGCCGGGGGACTTCGAGCCTTCTGAGAAGGCCCGCCCCTTCTCACTTCCCCCCTCGCTCGCCGCCGAGACGGGTTTCTGGGCGGGTAATTGCATGTCCGTCCCGGATCCATGCTTGCTGGCCCCCTGGGCCCGGCAATGGCCCCCGCAAGGCCGAAACCGAGGAAGACGCGCCGGGTGTTCCCAGAATCGCATCGTCGGAGATCCGTGGATCCCCTCTTCCCCCACCCCTGAGCCCCCGACCACTGGTCGCGAGGGGCCGGCTGGGCGGGGGCCCCGAGCAGGCTTCCTCGCGTCCAGGGGCCCACCCCCCCGACCCTGGTGCAGTGGCCTGGACTGGAAGAAGGACCCTCGGCGTCCCCAGTTGATCGCGACGGCGCTGCACTCAATTCGGGAATGTCTTTCTACAGGAGGAATATTGCAAAATAGTCAAAGAATATTATGGAGACTCTTTTGTTGCAAATGTTTTATCCGTATATTGGGAAATGTTGCGATTGTGCTTTATTTTTCGTCCAAAAACGACCTGTAGGAGAACATACATGCACGACCTAACGCTGGAGGCAGACTGTTTGTTAGTGGAGGCAAGGGACCAGATGCGCTACCCGTGCCTCGTTCTCCTTGTTGTGGGCATCCGAAGGCCTCGTTGCCACCGCTGGATTTCTCTTCGAAGTTCTGGTCAGAACGCTCCCTTCGAGGGGGTCCGGGGGGTAGCGGCATCGGTACCTTTTGGTTTCCCCAGATGGAGCGCTACGGCGCTGCACGCCCATCTCCGCTGGAGGCAGCGCGTGGATCGGGGGGCGAGGCCCGGAGGGAAAGCTGGGCTTCGCTCAAGGCGGGGCTCGCTTGCGCGCCTGCTCGGCCCAGCGCTGCTGGAAATGGCGAAGGAGGGGGGGGGGAGGGTGCCACGCACGGGAGCCTGCCAACGTCTGCATTCAAACGCGCTCCGGCGGAGCTGCGGCGGCGCCCTGCTCCTCCAGTCCGTTGCCTTCTAGATGACCCCCCTCCCCCCTGTCGCAGTTTCGACGCCGGTCTAAAGGGCGGCAGGGCGTTCCGCTTGAGAGTTCTTCACCAGTTATAACCCTAATTCTTAAAAACTGTCAACAGCTTCACAGATGGAGGGCGGGTCGTTTTCAGAATGTGGCTCTCGCCTTAGCGCCGCGGATTGAGGACGGACCGTATTCAACATGTGGTTCTCGCCTTGACGCCGCGCACATTCGTTTAGCAAACGTTGCAAGAGCTGCACGGATTGAGGCCGGGTCGTTTTCAAAATGTGGCTCTCGCCCCAGCGTCGCATGAATTTCTTTTACATTTGCAAGCGTTTTGCAGATCGAGGGCGGGTGGTTTTCGAAATCTGGGTCTCGCCGTAGCGACGCGCACATTCGTTCGAAGAGTTGCATGGGTTTCACAGATTGAGGGCGGGTGGTTTTCCAAATTGGGCTCCCGCCTTCGCGCCGCGCACACTCTTTGTAAACAATTGCGAGAGTTTTACGGATTGAGGGTGGTTCGTTTTAAACATTGGGTTCTCGCCTCAGCGCCTCGCACATTCGTTCTCGAAGTGAGGCTCTCGTCTCAGCGACGCGTACATTCGTTCAAAACAGCGCCGAGAGTTTCATTCAGTTCCATTCTTAACGTAGCAGAAATAGTATGTTGAACGATTCAGGGCTGTTATTGCGCAGCAATTACCCGTATTCGCGATGTTGAAGTACCAAGAGCGGCTTTCTGGCACGATTCAGGGTCGTCAGGACGTAACAGTCAGGTTAATTCGTGGCGTTGAAGTCCTGAGAATGGTGTTTTGGTACGCTTCAAGATGGCAACACGGTTGTCCCCCAGCCAGGCAATTTTGTCAGTGGAAATGGCCTTTTGGAGGGGCCTATGAAGAGAGTTTCTGGAGGGAGGGTGTATTTCAACATCGTTGATGAGTTTTGTTCCGACGCGCGGCCTTACGATTCGGCCACCAGGCCAAACTCCGCCTCGGACGCAAGGCTTGCCGTGGGTGTACCGCGTTGCAGGCTCCGTCTCTTTGGGCCCTCCTTCTCCCCCCCCCCCCCCGTGGGGGCGGCAGGGGGTCTACGTTGGATGGGCCCAGAGAAGATGATTCAAGAGTGGGGGCTGAGCCCATATCTGCCTAAAATCGTTGCCCGGACCCCACGGGGTCCAAATGCATTCTTTTTTCGAGCCGCGCCCAGCCGTAGGGACGACAGCCCTTGTTCAGGAAGGCCCCCTTCCTCCCCCTTCTGCTGGCCAGAACCAGTGCTACGCCACCTCAACCACCCAGCCGACTCCAACTCCCCTGCCTGCAGAGGGGTAACGATAGTGGGATAGGCATACGGGGGGGATGCATCGACCCCGAATGGCTGATACATCGTTGAACATCAAAGATATGTTTGTTTGATATCAGGGTACTAGGCCCAACTGTGTGCGCTTGGACCGGTTTGTCCTCCTGAGTCGTTTTTGAATGGCCCCGATGAGTCCGTAATGGCCCCCAGAGGCCGAAGATAGCCAAAGACCGTCCGCCGTGAAATGATCATGACCCGAGGAGGTCTTGGCTTGTCATAGACCCCGAAGAGTCTTTTAAAACCCCCCGGGCATAATTGGGAAACTATGAATTCTCCCCCAGGCTCTCCCCGGCTTCTTGACGGCTTGGGACTCCAACAGCAATTGGAAAACAATGATTCCCCCGCGGCGGCCCCCGCACATTCCTCCACTAGAGTCGTCGCCGCCGCCGTCGTCGTCATCGCCCCTGCGACTGCTATGTAGGAGGGAGGGGGAGGAGGAGGAGGAGGAGGAGGAGGAGGAGGAGGAGGAGGAGGAGGAGGAGGAGGAGGAGGAGGGGGGACGAGATTCTCAATTCTCCGCTTGGGGCTTTTTTGGGGGGGGCAGGGGTGGGGGCGTAGCACTGAAGACCCTCTGGGGTTGCCCCTCACATCCTCCTCCTCCCCCTCCTTTTCTTCTTCCTCCTCCTCCTCCTCCTCCTCCACAATTACTCAATATGAATACTACACTCCCTCTTCCCCTGATGACGGTTTGAAAGTGCTCGACCCCCCCCGCGTATTGTTTTTTACACACAGGTTTCCCCGGAGTTGTGTCTTCGCTTGCATTTTTTTCAAAATGCTGCTCTCGCTGAGGCGCCGGCCTCATTTTCGAGCCCCGCTCGTTCCGAATCGTGCTCCCGCTGCAGCGTGGGCCTCATTCCCGTGCTTCCGCTCGTTCCGAATCGTGCTCCCGCTGCAGCGCTGGCCTCATTTCCGCGCTTCCGGTCGTTTCGACTCGTGCTCTCGCTGCAGCACTGCCGTAATTTCCCGTGCCATGCCACGGCATGCAATGCAATGCTAGGTTGATACTACGCTTTGCGGTGCTCTTCTACGCCATGCCATGCCGTGCTCTACAATGCATCGCGTACCATTTCGGGATCATTGCCCTGCTCGACATCCGACTGTGCGAGTGGAGAGGGGATCTGCGCCATGGTAAGGGATGGGAGGGAGGGGTAGGATGTCAGATATGACGCGAGCGCACCTATCTTGCCCTCCTCCTCTCCCCCACTCCCCCTCCTCTTCCTCCTCCCCCTCTTCCTCCTCCTTCTCCTCCTCCTCCTCCTCCTCCTCCTCCTCCTCCTCCTCCTCCTCCCCCTCCACCCCTCCCCCACTCCCCCTCCTCTTCCTCCGCCTCCTCCTCCTCCTCCTCCGCCTCCTCCTCCTCCTCCGCCTCCTCCTCCTCCTCCTCGGCCGCTGGCCGCGACGGCCCGGCCTGGCCCTCCGCGGGGGCGCCCCCGCCCTGCAGGCTTCTTCGCGGCCGGCGGCCCCCCGCTGTCGCAGGCCTCGGGCCGCGCATTTGCCCGCCGCCGCGGGCCGCCGCGTGCCGCCGCCGCTTGCTGCCGCCGCGGCGGCCCTGCGGAGCCTTCGCCAGCACATACCCACTGTTCATGTCTAATTCTTCGGAAGGTCTGTGATTTTTTGGGGGGCCAAGATCATTTCATTTCTAATATTTCTATCCTGGGCCTCGTCCTGGCCACTAGGGGGCCAGGAACAGTTAGAAACGAGCACGATCAGGAATGAGCACGATTAGAAACGAACGACGTGTAGCTTCCACGTCAGTGCGGTAGGTTCGCGTCGTGTCGACCAGCGGCGGCCCCGCCACAGGCGCGTTCAGCGCTGAGCGCCGCCGGCGACCCAGAACCGGTTGATGCTGAACGACCTGATGGCTTGGAGACGGCCGATCTTTCAAGGTGGAACGATGCCCGCGGCGTCAGAAGCCAGCGCCGAAGTCGGCACGACAGGAAGCTGCCGCACACAAGACTGACCCACTGACGGATCCAATTCGTCTTCCACCCACTGGCATCAAGCTCATGCGAAGCAGCATGCTCTCCCCCGAGCCATGACAGAGTCACGACGGGAGGTTTTTTCCGCTAGTTGGTTCCTCTGGTCGGGAGCGAGAGAAGAACGTACACGTACATGAATCCACGCTGGTTTCGAGAGTTCGCGTGGCGCAAATGTTCGCATTGCGCGGCCGGTCTCGCGGGTCAAGGGGTCGTGTTCATGTACATAGTTGTGCGCGTACATCCTTTGTGGGCTCCCTATCTGGAGGCCCTCAACGGGCCTCGGGGCCGTCAAGAAAACCATTCCAGACAGATGAAAAAGCGGTCCCGGGGAGTGGGTCGAGACTTCCCGGGTCGACGTTACGAGCAAAAATCATGACGTCGGGGGTCTGGGCATTCTGGATGGCACGATGCTCCTCCCCCCCCATTGGGTTCCGGGGGGGATGGGCGCATGCCGTCGGGAGGGGATTGGGGGGATGACAGTTTTGCAGCTCAAGCTCCTTGGCCGGGTGGAGTTGGGGAGAGACTTTGGGACGCGCGTTGAGGGGCGGTGTATGGGGGGGGTGGGGATGCTCCGTCGGAAGACGAGTCGCCCTCCCCCCCACGATGATTTTGCCATCCGGAGTAAGCCCGGAGGTCCTGGCGTCGCTCGTTCGAGCAGGTCGTTTCCGCCTTGTTTCGAGCCCCGGGACCCTCACAGATCGATCCGGCTCGAAATGTGGCGCAGGAAGACGGGGTCTAGGGCTCCGGCAGTGGCGCATCATTCGTTTGAACTGTGTCGCGACGCCAGCCAGATCTCAGGAAGGGCCGAGGAGTTTCGAAGTTTCGAAGGGGATGAGGTTTTGAGATTCGAAGGGACGAGGAGCTTCGAAGTTTCGAAGGCGACGAGGTTTTGATCTCAGGGAACGAGGTCTCGAGTTTCGCAGTTTCCAGACGCGCTGTGGGGGCTCCCCCTGGGCCCGCTGCTGGGCGCGAGTGCCCCGTGCGAGCACCCGCGTGAGGCGCCAGGTTCTCAGAGCTGGCCTCCGGAGGCCTGCGCACCGAGCGGCCGCAGGGCCGCCGCGGCCCACGGAGGGTGGGTGCCAGTCGGTGGCTGTGGAGCCAGGCCTCTCGCTCAGGACCCGGGCATTTTGTCTTTCGGTGGAGGGCAAGAGCCGTTCCGAGGAAATGCCGCTTCGATGGATGTTCGAGGCTTGGATCTGCGAAAGGTGAACCACAAGACGAATATAATCTTCGAGGTGCAAGAGCCCATATGGATTTCACCCTGAGCATTCCACCCTGAAAAGATGCTCAGAGGACGCAGGTTTTTCTAAGTTTTCTGCCTCTGGAGGCTCTCGCCTGGCCCGCGGCCGTCAGAGAACGACTTGGGGTGAACAGCGCGGGTCCCGGGGACGGGGTACTCCTGGCCTCCTCCTCCTCCTCCTGGCCTCTTCCTCCTCCTCCTCCTCCTCCTCCTGGTCTCCTCTTCCTCCTCCTCCTCCTCCTCCTCCTCCTCCTCCTCCTGGCCTCCTCCTCCTCCTCCTCCTCCTCCTCCTCCTCCTGGCCTCCTCCAACTCTTGGCCTCCTCCTCCTCCTCCTCCGCTCGGCCCCTGGCGCGTCGAGGCTTCGGGGGGCGCGGTACTGAAGAAGTCAAGAGATCGGATGTCTGGGGAGCCGCAGCTTCCCTGCGGAGCCTCTGCCCATGGGAAGGGTCGAGGCGGGGATTGGTCCATTCGAGGTTCGAGTTTTCCGGCGGAGGTGTTTGTGGATAGATGGGTAGACCCCTTCGAAGATGGATCCCCGAGGCGGTGGTTGTGTATCGGTCTCCGACTCACAGGGCATTGAGACCCTGGCACGTCATGTTGTTCCAGCGGGGTGCGGGACCCTTACAGATCGCTCCGGCCCGACGAGTGGCGCAGAAAGTCTAAGGGGGCTCTCTTGGGCCGTTTAGGGGCCGTCTTGGGACCGTCTGGGGCCGTCGTGGGGCCCTCTTGAGCCGTCTTCGAGCCGTCTTGGGGGCCTCTTGGGCCGTTTTGGAGTGTCAGGAGCTAGAAGAGTCGAGAACCCCCCAAAACAGTGGAAACCATAAGGGAAGTACAGGTATTGGCATCTTGAGGAGGCTCTCGAGGCTCTTCTTCGGGCGTCTGGAAGGCTTCTTGGGCCGCTTCGGGCCATCTTGGGCGTCTCGGAGCGATCGTGCGGCGATTTGGGGCCCTCTTGGACCGTCCGGGCGGCCCGTCTTGGGGCCCTCACAAGGAGATTTGGCAATTGTGGGCCTGGGTCCTTGAAAGGATCGTCAGGATTGAGGACTGAAGCTCCAGGGGATCTTCCTCAACACCCACACAGGATTCCAATTGTTGTGGGTGTTTCAGAATGGTGATACCGCTGCAGCGTGGGCCTCATTTTTGGATCAGCGTTTTGCTCCCGTCGTTCAGAAGGGCGCTCCCGCTCCAGCGTGTGCTACCTTTCAGGATCCGAGTCCCTTTTCATCGCATTCGCGCCTTCGTTTCCACCCTCCTCTCCCCCTGCCCCTGGTCCTCCTGCTCCTCCCGCTCCTTCCACTCGAGCTCCTGCTGCTGCTGCTGTTTGTCCTCGTCCTCCTTCTTCCTCTTCCTCCTCCTTCTCCTTCTCCTCGCATCCTCGTGCTCATCTGCCACGTCCCCCCCCTCCTGGACACAGCATCCTTTTTTCCGATGGCGCAGTGCACGATGGGGTCCTCCTTGGAGTTCCAGGTCCGCTATGACACGCGTCGGCGGATGGAGGAGAAACAGCCCAACAGAAAGGGACGGTTGAGAGAGGTTAGCTGCCAGATATGGCGCGAGTTTGCCTAGCTTGTCGTTTCCCTCTCTCTTTGTTCCTCCCTCGCACCCTCCTGCCTATCCCCCCCCCTTCTCCCTCCTCCCCTTCTCGACCTGCTCCTCCTCCCCCCTCCCACTCCACACTCCTCATCCCCATCGCCCCCTCCTCCCCATCGTCGCCCTCTCTTCCTCCTCCCTCTCCCTTCCCCCTTCCCCCCTCTCTTCCTCCTCTCCTTGGATCTCTGCTCCTCCCCTCCTCCTCCTCCTCCTCCTCCTCCTCCTCCTCCTCCTCCTCCTCCTCCTCATGTTCCCCCTCCCCTGGGCCTGCTCCTTTCTCCGCACGAGGACCGCGAGGAGGAGGAGGAGGTGGAGGAGGAGAAAGAGGAAAGGGATGCCGAGAAGGAGGAGGAGGAGGAGGCGAACCTGAGGCCGCCGAGCAGACGGCGAGCGCCCCTGGCGCCGGCGGCGGGGGCAGCTGCCTGAGCTACGGGTGCCCCCTCCCCTGCCTCCGCCCCTCTTTGTTTTTTTTGTGTCATGGGGGGGCCCAAGCTCTCTCCGTGTGTCTCTCTCTCTCTCTCTCTCGCTCTCGCTCCCTTTCCTTTCCGTTCTCCGTCTCTCTCTCCCTCTCTCTCTCTCTCTCTTTTTTCTCCTTCGTTGCTGTTTCTGCTCTCTCTCTCTCTCTCTCTCTTTCTCCCTCTCTCTTTACATATGCCTCTCTTTCTGCCTGCGTGAGTGCTTGTGTGTGTGTTCATGTGTGCGTGTGTGTGTGTGTGTGTTGGTGTGTACGGTCTGTCCGTCTGTCTGTCTGTCTGTCTGTCTGTCTGTCTGTCTGTCTGTCTGTCTGTCTGTCTGTCTGTCTGCGTGTCTGTCTGTCTGTCTGTCTGTCTGTCTGTCTGTCTGTCTGTCTGCGTGTCTGGCTGTCCGTCTGTCCGTCCGTCCGTCCGTCCGTCTGTCTGTCTGTCTGTCTGTCTGTGTGTCTGTCTGTCTGTCTGTCTGTCTGTCTGTCTGTCTGTCTCACCCGTCGGCTCTCGATGTTGGGGCCTCCTCTTCCCGTTTCCTCCTCAGCGGCCGCTCCTCTCTGCGTTTCCCCTCGCTCCGTGCGCCCCGCGCCCAGCGCGCCCCGCCGGTCTCGACCCGCGCGCCTGCGCTCGCCGGCGCTGCCGATCTGAGAGGGTCGGTTTGCTTGCCTGTCTGTTTTTGCCTGTCCGTCTGGCTTCCCTCGCTCCCTCCCTCGCTCCCTCCCTTCCCCCCCCCCTCCCGCCTCCTCCCCCTCCTTCTTTTATCCCCTTCTGCTTCCCAGAGCATGCTGGGGACTTCGGCCCCGTGGGGGACAGTCTGGGTAATTCATGGCGAAGGGCTCGAGCTAAAGAGTGTTGGGGCGCTGTCGTGGGCTGTTTTCGTTCTGGTGCTGTTCTGCGGCGAGGGGCGAACGAAGACGGGCCGCGGGGAGAGCGAGCACGAGAACGAGCACGGCAGGCACTCTTTGGCTCGAGCCCTGCCTCGCGCACTGTTTGGCGCTTCGCCCCCCAGCGCTCCCCAGCCGTGCCCACGGCGCCGTGGCAGAACACAAGTCACGGCGGTAGGCTTCAGTCGGGCCTGTCCCTCTACAGGAGGAATCTTCAAAAATAGTCAACAAAATGTCAGGGGATGTTTTTTGTTAGTAAAGAAAAGCAAATGGAATATGTTGTAGCATGTTTAGAGTATTTCTGATTTTCTGCCACGATCAGCCTGTAGGGGGACACGCCCGACCTAAAACAAAAGTCACGGCGGTAGGTTTCTGTGTGCCCTCTGAGTTTGGGGCCTCTTTGCGGCTGCTGCCCGGAACCCGGGACCGTCAGCAACGGAGCGGGCTTGGGCGTCCTCAAAACAGGCTTTGCCTTCACTGATCGAAGGAGTTATCATATCTTCCTTGGCGTGAGGCGGCGGAAGTAAAACGATGCCGCCTCTGCCGGCAGAAGCCGGCGGAAGGCTGGCAGAAGGCGGCGGAAGTGAAAAGATTTGCCTTCAAGAAATGAAAACGTTTTTGGGTTCAGGGTTTCCGAAATCGCCCAAGTGGCGGGGCAGCCGGGGTTGCAGAAAAGGAGCCTGTTTTGGTCCCCTGAAAGGGCCCTGCAGGGCCCCGAAAGGGGGGCGTTGGGACCCGAGAGTTGCACCTGTGCCCCCCCCCCCTTCCACCTAATCGCCCCCACCATTAAGCGACGCCCGGCGGAATGAAAAGATGTGCCCCAGGGAGGAGGTCTGGACCTCTGCTTGGATCGGCGCGGGGGGTGACGGAGGGGCAGGAAGGTGATCAGTCGATGCCAGGGAGGGTTGGCTGCCAGTGCCCGAGGGTCAGATAGCTCCGCCGAGCGGGTAGGGCCCACGCAGCAGAGCGTGAACACCCCACTGCCTCCAATTGCGACCCATGTGAACCCTGGGCCGGGTCAGGTCTCACACACATTGGCATCCACTGATGACCTCTCCGTCACCCTAGCAGCCCCCGCGCCGAACCGAGCGGGGGTCCACGTTGTGAAAGATCGCGAGGCCCGACGTCCTGACCCCTCCAACGTGGCTGCAGCCGACACCGGCGCCACAGGGTGAGGAGGCACTCCGCTCTTTCCCGGGAGCCGCGCCCGAGGGCCCACACAGGGCGAAGAACCTCAGGACCCTTGTCCCGCAGGGTTCCGCTGCTTCCCTGGCGGTATCCCCTCCTCTTCCTCCTCCTCATCCTTGTCCTCCTCCTCCTCCTCTTCCTCCTCCTCCTCCTTGTCCTCCTCCTCCTCCTCCTCCTCCTCCTCCTCCTCCTTCTCCGCCAGTGGAGGACGAGGCCAACCTGGCTACTCCTCCCCCGCCGCCCCTCCTGCACGACGTTGGCCTCCCTTTCCACGCTTGACAGCGCGTGTCTGGCCAGAGCTAAATTGCCTTCCAAGGTGTCGGGGCTTGGCACCCCCTCCGGGGGGGGGACCGATGCCCCGCGCAGAGAGGCTCCCCGTCGTGGAGGTTTGCCCCAGCCCAGGTTTTTGTCGGAAGGGGCTACGATTAAGTAGGGAATGCGCCTCTACAGGAGGAAAATTCAAGAATTATCAAAAATTAGTAAGGGGGCGAATTTTCTACTAAGTTCGCCTGTTTGTGAAACTTGGTTTGTCTATTTTTTATTTTTTCTTCCAAAATCCGCCTGTAGGAGGACATACCCGACCTAGGGCCAGGGCGAGGATCAGATCCGTTCCAGAGCGTTCCGGAACGCTCTGAGGAGGCCGCGGCTCCCGAGATATCCTCGAGAGCCGCTGGATCTCAGAGATGTTTGTTGGATCCTCACCCAATTGTTGCGCATCATAATTTCTCCTCCGCCTTAGCACGAGGAGGAGGAGGAGAAAGAGGAGGAGGAGGTGAGGAGGAGGAGGAGGAGGAGGAGGTGAGGAGAAGCAGGAGCAGGAGGAGGAGGAGGAAGAGGAGGAAGAGGAGGAGGAAGAGGCTCCAAGCCTGCTGCCTGCAGGTCCAGAGGCCCCCCCCCTCCCCGTCCCTCCCCGGGCGGGGCGCCGCTCTGTGCGCACGGGGCGCTCGCGGGCGGTGTTGCCGCAGCGCAGTCGAAGTGCATCATGAAGAAATAAGTGCCCGAGCGTTCCGGATCTCTCTCAGAGCGTTCCGGAGCGCTCGGAGAAGGCCGCGGCTCCCGAGGCATCCTACAGAGCCGTCGGATCTCAGAGATTCGATTCTATCCTCGTCTGGGCTTCGTCTCAACGAGCGGCTTGCCACGGGCACCCTTCTTTCCTTGCCTGCTCGCCCGTCCTAGCCTTTTGTTTCGGGTCGGGTGACAATGGGGGGCATGATATTGAGTCAGGCCTGTCCCTCTACAGGTGGACTATCCATAAAAAGTGAAAAAACAGCCTGGGGATGATTTTTGAAATATGTTTGAGAATTCGTTTGATTACTTTTGGATATATTTTTCCTTCCCAAATCCGCCTGAAGGGGGGCATGCCCGACCTAAGCAGAAGGAGAGCGGGGGGGGGCACGGAGGCTGCTGCGTGCAGCGGGGTCCGTTGCTCCGCCGCTGGGCGTCTTCGTCGCTGTTTTCTGGCGCCGCTGGCGCCGGGAGGCGCCAGAGAAGCCGGCCACGTGAGCCGTTTGTCGGAGGCGACGAGAGGGGCCGAATAGGCCAGGGGGGGGGCAATGCTTATGATGTTCCCACCTACTTTAGCCTCGCCCGCCAGAAAGAATTTCGAGCACCAAGAAAGTACCAAACATTCTGCGTACCGGGCGGTCAGATACAACATGTGGTGTGCAACATGAACGACATAATGCTAAAGTACACGATGTGGTGTGCAACGCCAAAAACAGCAAGATGTGAGTGTACACGCAAATGCACTTGGTTGGAATTGACCACTGTTGTTCCCGGGGGACTGGGCGCACTCCGTAATCGTCTCACAAGCAACGCCCGGTGGTGCAGGGGCACCGGACGCCCACTCGTAGTAGAAAATTGTGGCTGTCGCGTGACGTCGGGGCGCGGCCGGGGCCGCCTTGTCCGAGCGCCCTCGCCCGCCTCCTCGCCTTCCGCCCGGGGGCGTGCGTGGCGGGGTAGGCGGGTGCCTCCGCTTCGATCACGTCCCGAGGTATAGTGCCAGCTCTTCGTCAGACACCGAGGAAGACAACCCCGTCGAACGTGATGTAAAAAATCATGCACGACGAATGGGCATCACAACATATCACTGTGGCACGCCGGTGCACAACTTAATGGCAACGGTCCCAGAACTGAATACGTGTAGAGATCCCACCCCCGCCAACTGTACGTAGCCACAGCCCCGTCGAGTGCCTCTCGCACAGCCACGATGCACGGCCGATGTACCAATTGATGCATTGACGTAGGCTCCATGAATTCCTGGAAGAATTGCGCATGACGTCTGGGAGCGAGGGAAGCGGAAGGGGGAGCGGCAGGCGGACGTCATGCCATGCACACAACAGAGCAGGGCCATCTATTGTTTCTTGAGCCACTCCCATAGCGCCTCCGCCTCGGGGCTCTGGCGCGGCGCCTCGTGCACCACCCGGATCTTCTTCTGCGCGTTGATGCCGACGAGCGCGTGCACGTTCTTGTGCTGGTCGGGGTCCACGCCCGGGCGCACGGACAGGGTGAAGATCCATGGGCGCTTCTCGTCGTACTTGTTGTGCCGGGACTTGCATCCGGCCACAAACGCGTCCATCTGGGAGGGCGACAGGCGCTTGAGCGACCCCGCCGCGGCCTTCTGCGATTCGTCCGCGCCCTCCTCCAAGTTGCCGAAGATGCTCAGCAGGGCACCGAAGATCTCCGTGCGCTTTCCACATCCAAGCGGGTGGGCTGAATCGTCCTCCGGCTTGTTGTCCGTCCACACCTTGGCGGACGAGTCGATCTCCACCTTCAACGTGTTGCACAGCACGATGATCATCACGTTGGCGGCCGCCTTCAGGTTGCCCACGTCGTTCCTCATGTGCAGGTGGTCGCGCACCATGCAGGTCAAGACCGCGTCTGCGCTGTCCGTCTTGGGCTTGCCTTTGCCCTTGCCCTTGGTCTTGCCCTTCTTGGAAGGGCTGTCTGGTCTGGCCCCCTGGGACGCCGCCGCGCCGCGCTTCTTGTCGGCCACCATCTGGGCGAGGGCGTCCATCACGTGCAGCGCAGTGGCCGTATGAGGTGTGGAAGCCGCGAGGGATCTGACGATGGCCGTCTTGAGCCTGACGAGCGTACGGACACCCTTCGATGATACAATCTCTGGGGTATTTCGTATCTGTCCAGTGTCTGACCGGTCACAAGCATCACAGGCAGGACGGATAAATTGGCTGTCCAACGCAACGCATGTCCCAAGAGATGCCCGGCATGTCTGTTCAATCTCGAAATTCTGCCTTCTGCACATACTGCCGTGAGTAGGTCTGCGCAGTCTGCCCATGCTAACATTGAATATGTGATGCTATGTCCTACGCTGTAGTGCTCTGGGCTTTGTGGTGTCTGCACAGTCTGCACATTCTGCACATGCTGCCGTGAGTAGGTCTGCGTAGTCTGCACATGCTAACCCAGAGCGCTGTGCCTTCCCAGGACCGTAATATCGAACTCCTGCGTACCGGGCGGCAAGATACAGCATGTGGTGTGCAACATGAACAACATAATGCTGAAGTACGCGATGTGGTGTGCAACGTGAGAACAGCAAGATGTCCTGCGCTGTGGTGCTCTGGGCGTTGGGGGGTCTGCACAGTCTGCACATGCTGCCGTGAGTAGGTCTGTGTAGTCTGCACATGCTAACCCAGAGCGCTGCGCCTTCCCACAACCGTAATATCGTACTCCTGCGTACCGGGCGGCAAGATACAGCATGTGGTGTGCAACATGAACAACATAATGCTGAAGTACGCGATGTGGTGTGCAACGTGAGAACAGCAAGATGTCCTGCGCTGTGGTGCTCTGGGCGTTGGGGGGTCTGCACAGTCTGCACATGCTGCCGTGAGTAGGTCTGTGTAGTCTGCACATGCCAACCCAGAGCGCTGCGCCTTCCCACGACCGTAATATCGTACTCCTGCGTACCGGGCAGCAAGATACAGCATGTTGTGTGCAACATGAACAACATAATGTTGAAGTACGCGATGTGGTGTGCAACGTAAGAACAGCAAGATGTCCTGCGCTGTAGTGCTCTGGGCGTTGGGGGGTCTGCACAGTCTGCACACGCTGCCGTGAGTAGGTCTGCGCAGTCTGCACATGCTAACCCAGAGCGCTGTGCCACGCCTTGGGGGACGACAGCCCGACACGACCACACCTTGAGCCAATGTTGGAGCCATCACCGCTACGGAACACTTCCCAAGACTGTAATTGCCCACTGTTTCACCCCCATCCGCATATTGATTGCATGGTATTGCCATTTGTTGTGCCCTCCAATCCGCATATTGATTGCATGGTATTGCCATTTGTTGTGCCCCCCAATTGTTGTGCCCTCCCCACGTCCCATATGTTGCACCCCCATCCGCATATTGATTGCATGAGACTGTAATTGACCACTGTTGCACCCCCATCCGCATATTGATTGCATGGTATTGCCATTTGTTGTGCCCTCCAATGCACAGTCTGCACATGCTGCCGTGAGTAGGTCTGTGTAGTCTGCACATGCTAACCCAGAGCGCTGTGCCTTCCCAGGACCGTAATATCGAACTCCTGCGTACCGGGCAGCAAGATACAGCATGTGGTGTGCAACATGAACAACATAATGCTGAAGTACGCGATGTGGTGCGCAAAGTAAGAACAGCAAGATGTCCTGCGCTGTGGTGCTCTGGGCGTTGGGGGGTCTGCACAGTCTGCACATGCTGCCGTGAGTAGGTCTGCGTAGTCTGCACATGCTAACCCAGAGCGCTGTGCCTTCCCAGGGCCGTAATATCGAACTCCTGCGTACCGGGCGGCAAGATACAGCATGTGGTGTGCAACATGAACAACATAATGTTGAAGTACGCGATGTGGTGTGCAACGTAAGAACAGCAAGATGTACCGCGCTGTGGTGCTCTGGGCGTTGGGGGGTCTGCACAGTCTGCACATGCTGCCGTGAGTAGGTCTGCGCAGTCTGCACATGCTAACCCAGATCGCTGTGCCACGCCGTGAGTAGGTCTGCACAGTCTGCACATGCTAATGTTGAAGACCGCTACTGTGGTGGTGGAGCAGGATGTTGAGGAAGGCTGTAGCCTTCAGGCAACCGTGCATCAGCGGTCGTTGTAGAAAATCTCTGTCCTGAGTTGATGGGCCGGCCGGCCCGGCGGAACCTCTCCACACAGTGCCTTTCATGATTGGCACGGGACCGGGGGGCCTCGAATCCTGTGCCGCAATGGCTGCACTTCTCGGGTAACTCGGCCTCCACCGGCTGGAGAGATCTCGTTCGTGCGACAAACAAAGACAACGGCATCCTGGAACAGATTTTGGTGTGCTGCACTGTCTTGAAAGCTTTTGGGAACTTGTCGTCACACCATGGACATCGAAGCGGGTCGTGATCGGCAGGAAAAGGCGGCGCAGGAAGATCGGATAAGCACGGAGGACGGTGTGCCTTCGGAGCGACCCGTGCTCGCGTGTATGTATTCCACAGGGTGTCGTTTCCTGTCGCCACACATTTGGTGCATTTCCGACAGGAGCTGCAGCCCCAATCCATGTATGTACCCCCAAAGCACGTCTTCAATTGACAGCGTACGCAATCTTTGCAATACCCACATTGGCCGTTGCATCCTCGTTCAACATGGCTCGCAGGAGCCGGATTTTGGGCAATAAACTCCTGTAGCCACTGACGCGCCGCAGGCTTCCCGAACCTTCCAGGCGGTCCTGCCCGCCCCATGTTCGTAGTCGGGACCTTGGTCCGGTGGCCCTTCGGAGCTGCACATGCCGGGCGTCGTTGCACGAGTCGCAATGGAGGGGGCGGAGGCGGCGCCGCCGGAACAGCCAGCGCTGGTCGTTGTTTGCCTCGTAGACGGCGTTGTACTGGGTGCGGAGCTGGCGGCGGTGGTATTGGGGGCTGAGCAACTGTGGGTGCTGGTACAGGTCCTCCATCACCTCCTCCTTCGCCTCCTCCCGCTCCCCCCTCCTGTTGTAATGTAGCAGCGAGCCGGTGTCGGTAAGCGGCAGATTTGCTGAATTGGATGTGTCCCTCCCAAGGCCGGGCTCCGTCGGAAGAAGCAGCCGAATCGTTTTTGGCCCTGGCCTGTTGGACCGCTTTCGCCTGTCCCACGTGCTCCCGGACGGCCTGTCGGAGAGCGCTCCGCGCGGCCAGCCTGGCGGGGTCGGCGTCGGGCAGCGGTTGTGCTGGAGGGGGCGCTCGAGGCGGATTGTGTGCCCCAGCCACAGGGCCGCCAACTGGTTGAGCAGCGTGTGCCTGCATCTGTTCCAAGCGTTTCCGTCTCTGAGATGCCGTGTACGCCCGTTGCTCAGGAGTCTTGCGCGCACACTGGTGTACATGTGACAGAAGACCGGCTTTGACGTACTCAGCCTCACAATGTGGGCATTTACCCACTCCACGCTCGTCCAGGACAATGCCCTCCACTGTAGTGCGTCGTGCTGCTCTGGTCGACGCTTCCCGGTCGAGCCGTCGGTGTTTCTCCTCCCAGGTAGCGCCCTGGGCCACCTTATCGAGCTCCTTCCCGCGGGCCTTGCAGAGGGCGCGCCACGTGCCGCGAGCGCCGGCCACTTCGACCCAGGCTGCGGGCCAGGCTGCACGGAGAGGCTCGTCGACGAGCGACCGGACTGAGCGAAGCAGACGAGCGTAGTAGGGGCGTAGGGTCTGTCTGTGTCCACTTCGGGATGGAAGAGTGCACTCTGGAGCTAAGATCCACGACAGCGCCTGTCGTTCCAAGCGCTCTGCTGGGAGTTGTGCTACGTTACCCAACCACTTGAGTTGTCGTAGTTCGATGACCGTCTTGACTGTAGGTACTCCCAGCCGTCGCCGCAAATCCTCCATCGTAACATGATCGTCGTGCATCTCCCGAATCTTCTGTCGGCACGTCCCGCGCACGACCCGATTCCAGAAGACCTCGTAAGAGCGGAGCTCCTTGGCCGAGAACGGGCGGACCTCGCACCCAAAGATCAACGTGTTCAGCACCGTTGCTTGTATGAGCTGCCCCAATAACTTGTCGGATAACCCCCACTCCGGCATGCGCTTGAACATCTTGTTCCACGCAACCTTCGCCTTGTTGAGGCGCGTGGTGGTGTCCGTGCCGTAGTCGCCGTCACCCCGGCGCATTGCACCGAGAAAGCGAGCAGAAGCGTTTTGTCCATGGTCGGTGCCGTTCATCAGTCGCTCGTACTTGGTCTGGTTCACCTTGAGGCCCCACTCCAGCAGAATACGTTCCAGCAGTTCTTCCGCCCGTCGCTGGTCACGGAAGCGAGTGAGAATGTTCGTGTCATCAGCAAACAGCAGGGTGATCAACCAGCGCGTGGTGGACTCAGGAGGCGGCCCCTGCTGGCGTCTACGCCGGCGATAGTGTAGCGTCTCGGTGGTGTCAGCCACGGTTACGCCTAAGCCCGCCTGCCCTGCCTCCTGTTCAAAATGCCGTATGATCTGTGAGTGCAACAAATTGAATGTGACCGGGCTGGCAGGGCACCCTTCCTTGAGACCACGGAAGAGCCGGAATGAGGATGAGTACCCCTCCTTCCCTCTGATGCGATACAATGCCAGGCTCTGCAGCGACTCCGGGAGATGTAGAGCACGGTCAGGAACCCCGAGCACTTTGAGAGACTCAAAACACACATCACGCACAGTGCTCGGATACGCTTTCTCGATATCCGCGAAAATAGCCATGAGGCGTTCATCGTCAGAGGGGGACACATCTGCTGCCATCTCCAGGAGGATCGTGAGAACCATGATGGGACCAAGGACCGAACGATGCCGCCGGAAGCCGTACTGATTGCTGAGGAGTCTGTCCTCCCGCTCGGCAAATGCAGCCAGCCGCTGTGCTATGATGCGGGCAATAACCCGGGCAACTAGTGATATAATCATGATGCACCGATGCTTCGTCACATCGGCACGGCTCCCTTTGCCCTTGAAGAGCATGACGCCGTACACCTCGTGTGCAAGATGGCTCCACTGATCTGGGGGTTGGTCCCACATGTGCTGCACGACCACGCTGAACTCGTAGAGGAGCTCAGGGCCACCGGCGGTCAAGAGAATCTTGGAGATCTCGTCGGTGCCGGCTGCACTTTGTTTCATACCCAGCAAGGCGTTCCGCACTTCATGCACAGCAGGGCGCCAGCCCAGCCTCTCCTCGGTCGGTCGTGGTTGTATGTGCGTGCGCACGTCGATCGATGCCTCGCCGGGTGACTTGCCAAGTTTGCAGACCTGGCCCTTGGCCTCCTCGACGGTGAAACCCTGCCCAGCTCGCCGGTCGTGCCCCACCTCGTCTGCCAAGCCCATGGAGGCCATGATGGAGTTGATGGCTCTGAGATCGCTCTGGCCAGCGGCCTGCTCCAGCCCCCGAATGCGGTCGCGAACCCATCGGGCACGAGCTCTGTATTTGAAGCGGGACAGCGCCGTCTTGGCAGCCTTGTGCGCAGCCTTGGCCGAGCGCATCTCGACGGGCCCCGGAGCGTCCACGACCCCCTGCCAGGCCTCGGCGACCAGCTTCTTCTTGTGGCGAACCATATCCAAGTCACGATGAAGGTACGGCACACCCACAGTCTCATCTCGCCCTCTGCCCACTGTCTGTTCTGCTGCAGTGCGCATGAGAGAAGACAGAGCCTCCCACGTACGAGGTTGGTGGCGCTCGTACTCCTTGGCCGGCTCTGTGTGTCCATGGGAGAGCGTCCTGGAATGCGAAGCAGAGATGCTGGCGTCCGCCCCGGGCCAGAAACGATAGATTCCGCGAGCTCCCTGTTCGGCAGCTTCGTCGGCCAGTTCGTTGCCGTGGACATCAGTGTGACCATGAACCCAATGCAAACTGAGTGGGAGGCCTGCCGAGGCTGTACGAAAAGCATCTTCCAAGACAGCCGTGAGCACCGCGTGTCTGCGCACTGCCGTCGATCCTGTTGCAGCTCCAGCGGCAAGTTGGGAGTCGTAGTGAACGTAAACCCGCTGCCCCTCGGTGAGCATTGTCGGAGAGATACGATCTACACAATATTGCATCGCCCGTAAGAGTCCCGTGTATTCCCCAGTGTTGTTTGTTTGGTCCTCCGCTCCTTCCCACCACCCCTCCTCCTGATCAGTCGACACACTGCCAGAGAAACTCTGTGGGGCAGCACCTGGAGCAAATACCACAACACCCCAGCCTGCAGTAGCATTCGGGTCCTTCGGGTCATGGGAGCCATCTGTGTATATGTGCCACGCAGTGTGCGACGTAGACCCAGGGGTTGGATGAGGCTCGATCTCCTCCGGAAGTGGAGCGACCCCCAGGGCAGTGCGAATGTGACTTCCGTACTCTCGCCTTGCCTGCTTGGCGCCAGCCGAGGGCCCCAGCAACCGATTCGTACGCAAAGGAACGGGGAGGGCGGTTTCCTTTTCCTGTTTCAATGACAAGAATCGTGCTTTGCGCTGTTCTCGTGCTCGTGCGCCAGTCCCCGCATGCAGAGAAACCGTGGCCACTTTGGCACGGTGGTCGGAGAATGGTACCGTGAGGGTCCTGATGCCCAGCACTTTCTTCCTGCCCGTGGATGTCCCAGCAAAGAAATCATTTTCGTACCAAGCCCCAGACTGTGCGTGTCTCCATGTACCCCGTTGTGCTATGCGATACATGCTGTCGATGTGTATTAAACCGCACGTGTCAAACATGTCCAAGACAGCCCTGCCCACTGGAGTCGTAGGCGTTTCCAGAAGATTGTCCCCTGCAATAGACCGGTTCGCATTGTGATCGACCCCGCAATGTGCATTCCAATCCCCCGTCCACAATAATGGACACTCCCACTCCTCCCCCACAGATCGTGTCAAGTCTCTGACTTGTCTTCTCTGTTCTGCTTTCTCGGCAGCCGGTGCAGTCGGAGAGAGATACGTAACCCCCAGCGCCAACGCATGAGTAAAGAAATCCAGATAAAGAACAATATTGCGCCCACTACATGTCATTTTCTTACACCCTCCCTTCCTCCATGCTGTTTGCACCCATGTTGACATTTGTACTGCGCACTGCTCTACTGCAACCCACATGTACTCATCGAAAAACATGTACTCCACCTCTCCATGCGGTGTGCCATTGTGCATCTCACTTAGCCCTGTGATCATCCACCGTTGTGCCCGAGAGAACTCAATGAGGTCTCTGAGTTTGTCCCGGGTTGCCAGACGAGTCCAATCCAAGCTCTGCACGTTCATCGTACTCACACGCACAGTGTCCTGATACACCCTACTCTGTCGATACGTATGTCGAATTCGAAGCGGATCCCGTGCCCTCCCGCCCGAGGGCGTGCAAGGGCGAGCGGGACCACCAAGCTGCTTGCAAATACGGGTAGCCCAGTCTGCGGCATTTACTGCTTCGGCCGAGGCCGAGCCCTCCCCCTGCCTGCCGCGACGGCCGGGGGCAAGCCGATGCATCCAGAAGGCCGGTATTAATTTGGTAGCGTCAGTCGCTCCCGCCATCGCTATAATCGTGGACAGTCGTCGTCAGCACACTGCTGCACACGTCGCACCCACATGCTGCGTACACTGTGTACCCATACCCACTTGCATCCAAGAAATATGTGAACAGGCATGGCAAACGTGTGCGACGCAGAAACCTTACAGTCAATGAGCGGGGCGCTCCTCTTCGGGACCGCGGCGGCTTGCACCAGCGAAGCCGTAGGCGGAGAGGTGCTCCCCCCCGAAGACCAAACATTCAAGGATTTCACGTGGTGGGCCATGGGAGACACTCGTTCGACACTGTTTCGGCACTTTTTCGACACTTGTCCGGGAGCTCCAAATTATTTCTGGGATGTGGTTCTTAAGTACGATGGGGGCAACATAAAGCAATACATGTATCCAGGGGCGCCGATGATCTGTGTCTTCCGCAAGGCTCCCCAGCGAATGCGTGCAATGCCCGCCCCTGGGCTATTCGCCCTTCTCGTCGCCGCCGGGTTTGGTCCGCCCGCCCCCGTAATGAGCGTCCCCTTCGTCCGTCCGACCCGATCCATGGGCCTTGGGTCTCTACTTCTGGATTTCAGTTGGACGTCCAAATCAATGTTTCTTTAACCTCTGGGCCATGACGCGAGTTATGCCCCTTACCCTCCCCCCCCCTCCCCCCCTCCCATCACGCAACGCTCCCCCCCTCAGTGCGTCCCTGGCACTGCCGCAGTGCGTCTGAAACCACAGGCTGGGGGGGGCGCTACGGTATGTCCCTCCCCCCCGCTCCCCCCCAGAAGGCCCGTTACGCCCGCGAACAAAAGAAACACGCTCGAAGGCCCTTGCATCCTCACCACGCCACCTCATGATCTGGTCGCTCTGTTTCGAAGAAGGATAATCTGCACTAGAAGTATCGGCGCTCTGCGCGGAATGCGGAATTCGTGGATCGGCGCTGGACCCACCCGCTGCCGCCTCCCACGCCGCCCCTGGCGCGTTCCGCGCCCCAGGGAGGGGGCCCAGGCGCCGATCCAAGACATCCGCGCGGACCTCCGAGAGCTCACATGATGCAGACTTGCACTCTGTAGTGGTAGGGTGAGGAGGAGGAGGACGAAGAAGAAGACCCCTCTTTTTTTCCTCCTTCTCGTCCTCTCGCCTTCGGGCCGCTGCGGTCAAAAAAGCCAGGTGCGTAGACTTCGACGCCACGCACGCGTGCCAGTGCAACGAGGGCTGCAGGTCGCCGGGCGCCGGGGGGAGGAGGAATCACACCGTCTCGGTTGGTCCGTCTCGAGCCAGGCGGTAACGACAGCCTGGAAGTCGGAAGTCTAACGCCACCAGTGGCGGCGAATCGGCCGATATCTCAGAGAGGAAATGGTACCCGTAGCGCCACCCTGGCATCGTTTTTGCCTTGTTTGGATCTCCCGGGAGGCCCTCGTCGCCACGGCGGGATTCGCTTCGGAATCTTGGTCAGAACCCACTCCGGGAGAGGTCCGGGGAGAACTGGTGGTATTGGTACCTCTTGGTTTCCCCCATATCGAGCGACCTGCGCTGCGCAGGTCGCTCGATATCGGCTTTATTGGTTTTACGCCGGAAGGGGGCGTCGTTGAGAGGGTGCCTGGCACGGATGCGGGGATCGGGGTGGCGTCTGTGTGTGGAGCTGGCGGTTTGTGTGGCAAGTGCGTTGAGCTGGCCGCATTTGTTTGGAACGCGTGACGGGCGGACAGGCCGCTCACCAGCACTTGGCAGTCATTTGCCCGCGTGCCAGAACATATCGTCGCGCGCTCGCAACGGGGTCTGGGGAGGGGGGTTGGGAAGAGAGCGTGGGTCCCCTTCCAAAAAGTCTTTCCGATTGGCAGCAAACATTTTTTCTATTCGTATGCCGCACAGCCAACCGAACGAACGAGCAATTGTCTCGGCGCGCAGCGTTAGCTTCGCTTGCGCGCATCCTGGCTTCCTTTCGTTGCTTCTTTCGTTTCTTTCTCGCCCCCCGCTTCCTTTTCCTCTTCCCCTGCTTTGCATTGTCCCGCCCCCTTCCTTTCCAGCTCGGAGCTGTCACCGCGCGCGAAAAGCGCAACCCAAAGGGCGTTGCTGTAATTCCTTTGTGTGCCACGCTGTCTCGTGTAATTCCTTTGTGTGCGGTCTGGTTACATTGCCAACGCGGGAGGCACACAAAGGTTTTTCCTTTGTGTACGATCGTTGTCGCCGGCCCCACAAGAGCACGCGCGTTTTTCTTTTGTGTAGAACTTGTTTTCCCGCCTCGAGGATCGCACGGGGCCTGGCGCTACAAACGCAAGGTTGCGGCGCCTGGCAGTGCGATGCAACTGCGCCGGATACCACGCCCAAAACGATCTTACGTGGATTTTGACATTTATGCCGAAATCGCGCTGGCAGCTGGTCAGCCACATCGCCGGCCCTGCATGCCCTCGCGCGCTACTGCGTTCTGCTGCCGCGGCGCGTGCTGCTGTCAACGGATGAACAAACGGACGTTGCATGGTGGTTTGGTTGTGCCAAACCACCATATAATGTTTGTTGGTCGCGAAGCCTGGATCTTGTCGCCGCCGACAGCGCTGCCACACCATACCTTTTCAATTGCATCTTAGAGCGCGGCCGTACATCAACCCTGGGTCGGATCGCGGGGGGTCCAGTGGCATGGGTGCACATGCGTTGCGCCGTTGGTGATGCCAAAACCCTTTGTGTGAAATTCCTATGTGCTTTTTTTCGGCTCCTATCGGACAGCCGCAAACGTTCTCTGACGAGCGATCCACGCGTTGTTGGACATTGGCACCGCCGTCATCGCGACGTGCAGCTGCACGGCAGTCTTCCGCCGCCTCGGCCGATGTCGAGCGATTTGCGCCATGGGGCAGCAGTCGCTCCATAACGATCGATCCACGCGTTGTTAAAAAGCAGCGCACGACACTATTCCGCCGCTCCGGTTGTGAGGAGCCAACGGCGACGTGAAGTTGCACGGCAGCCGGTCGCCGCTTCGGCGCGTCGGCGATGCCGGCGCGGGCGTTCGAGTTTGGATACTCCCGGCCAGAAGTGCCCCCAGTTTTTCGCACGACGCTGTTCGAACAATCCGTTTTCAGCCAGCGGGGATCCTAAACAGGAAGTTGTTGCACCGAGGATGCGCGAGCTGTGTGGTGCCATGGTGCAATCTACGTGGTGCAAGCTGCGCATTGTAAATTACCTTGTGCAATCCACCCTGCTGAAGTTGAGGTCGTCAGTTCCTTTGCCCGCGCATTAACCACACCATCCAACCCTGCAATTTGTTTTGCTCGAGGACGAAAAAAAACATAAGCATTAACTTTTGGCGTTCCGAGCGGGTTTCTTCGATCCGTGCTGGGCCCCCCTGGCAGTCCTCCGGCGCCGCCCCTGGTGTGTTCCGCGCGCCTGGGGAGGGGAACCCAGCGCAGATCCGAGAAATCCGCGCGGAACGCCACAACATAATTATTGTGTTTTTTTTGTTCTTCTTCTATTTGAGCAATTCATGTGGCATCGACCGTAGACACGCGAAGGACGATGCAGGCAACGGTGATGTAATTTCCGGTATTTTTGGCAAGCGCGTCTCGTGCTTTCCTACAATTCGCTGTGTCGTTTTCGTTCGATACATCCGCAGACTGGGAATGTAGGAAAGTGTGGTTCGTGATTTCCTGAGGAGTTCGGTTTCCAACATCACCGTTAAGCAGTATCGCCGTTAGCGTGGCTTTGGCGCGATTGCTTTGGCCATTCGGCGATGGCCAGTACATTTCTGCGGTTGCGCTGGAGCGCGCAAACCTCGCGGGCAGGGCGGCCAGCTGGTTTGGCACAGCCGACGCGGCCGCGAGCGCCCACGGTTGGGAACTTTCTAGCCTGAAATCGGACATTTCCTTTTTACAGGAGGACAATTTGAGAATGGTCAAAGAATAATATTGGGACGATTCTTCGATTATGGCAGGTAATGTTTATATATTCGTTCGACTACTTCACTCATTTGTCTTCCAAGATCCGCCTGTATGGGGGACATGCCCGACCTAATTCCAGCGTGTCTCATAGCCCGAGCTGACGCGCGGGCACTTCATGGCGGGTCGGTTGCTCTGGCGGGCGCGGTATCATGATTGCGTCGATAACGGCGGCATCGATGATGATATCAGCGATGGTCCGAAGGAGAAAAATCGCCATACACATAAACGAGCTCCGCACAGTTTTTTTTGGGATGCGCGCTGTGCTCCTCAAGCGGCGCCCCCGGCGCCGCCCCTGGCGCGCCCCGCGCACAACTGTAGGGAGGGAGGTCCAGCGCGGATCCAAGAATGTCGCGCGGAGCGCTAACAGTTGATTTATGGCCCTTGATATTCTTCTGAGAGTGGTGGCGGGAATGACGATGATGACGGCAGGGCCAACGCCGGCTTCGATGCTTGCGACGACGATGGTGATATGTTGCCCACGTGTTGGCGATGAAGGTGGTCGACTGGTGATGGTGGACATGGCGTTGGTTGGCGATGATGACGATACCAGGTGACGCGGTGGTGCGCATGCCGGTGATGCTGGGTTTTCCGCGCTCGCGCATTTCTGCATGTCGCGTTTCAAATGCCCCTGTGAAGTGTATTTGGACATGATTCGGAAGCCCATGATTGATGACGGATTTCCACGCGCGCGTGGCGGCGTGTGCGTGTGGCCCACATGGCATTACCCGATATGTGTTCGTTCGCTGGGCAAGTGCTGGATCACCCCAGTTGCACCGCAGATGCAAATTCGGATTCTGAACGGCATTGCTGGATGCATGCTCGTTCTGCCATAGGGTGTCCAGCAACTGCGCATGGGCAGACACGGTGCACGTTTGGTGATCTAGAGCTTGGTTTCTGTTATGCCGAATTGTGTTCGGAATTTGGGTGTTTTGGATGGTTTCGAAAAGCGCGGGCTTGCGGATTTGTTCGCAGAGTTTCTTGAGCTGGGGTTCCCGCCACGAACAGGGCATTGTGGTCGCGTGTCCTCATCCCTCCCGCCGCCTTCTTCTGGTCGTCTATCCGTTTCCTACCTCGCTCTCGTGCCTCATACCTGGCTTTTTCTTCCCTTCCAGCCTGCCTCCTCCCCCGCCGCCTCGCGTGACATCACCACCCCGGGAAGGGGGCTGTGGACTGCGAAACTGTCTTGCGCAGGTTGAAATTCGATTTCGCCTTCCCTGGGTGGCTATGAACTGCGAAGCGCTCGCCTTTTTCGAGGGCTGCGTGGGGGTCCAGCGGGGTGGCGTCTTACAGCGCCGTCCCTGGCGCGCTCCAGGAGCCCAGCGTCAATTTCCAGAAGCCCGCGGGGACCTCCGACAGCTCACGCGTATGTTGCCTTTCCATCTTCGGTGAATAGGGGGCCACATGCGAACCCTACCCCTACCCCCCACGACTTCTGAGGGGTAGGGTGGGGTTCACTTCGTTCGGGAGCTCCCGAGCGAAGTGAACCCCACCCTCGCCCTCAGAAATCGTGGGGGGTAGGGGTAGGGTTCGCGTGTGGCCCCCTAGTGAATCCTCCGCGCCGTCGAGAGGCCGCAGCGGCAGCGGGTCTCGACGAGCTCCCAAACGGGTCGGCGTGCGACCACCCCCGCGACGGCGCGCCTTGCCGGGAAGCGCCGAGACGCCCACGCCGGTGTTTTCCCCGTCCTCCTCTACATTCGGGGGCCCCCAAACGGTGCGGTGACCACACGGTGTGGCGAGTCAGAGAGGATTCGGGGTGGCCACACTGTTTGGGGACTTGGATCGTTCTCCGAGGACTTCTCGGGCGATTGGGGCCTCCAGGGTCCCAAAACGGTGCGGTGACTGATCGTCCGGTGAGGTTTGGATTCCGTGGTCACCGCACAGGCCGTCAGCGCGCCGTTTCGGGACTCCGAAGTCTTGCCATGCGTGTGTTCCTGCCTGTCGCGCTGGTCAGGGCTGGCCTTCAAAATGTCATGTCACGGCTGGCTCAAGTCATTTTGGTTCAAGCCATTTTTGTTCAAGCCATTTTCCTTCGCACCGCGAGGCATCGTGTGCCAGAGCTTCACCCCAGCCGCAGGTCCATGGGTCCTGCCGCGAAGATCGTCGCAGTCGCCGCGGTGGCCGCGGTGGCCGATGCGGCGTTGTGGATCATTGGCGAGCAGGGCGCAACTTGCACGCAGACTTGTGAGGCCAAGTCGGGGACTTGCGTCGATGTTGATTGGGAATCCGAGCCACAGACCCAGGAGGACGTGTACAAGCTGCTCTGCCTTGATTGTAGCGCCCTTGCAGTCGACGTCAACCAGAAGAAAGCGGCTGAAGAGCAGGTCTGGCAGTACGCCCCAGCTCACATGGCCAACGATCCAACAATTTGCAAACACACCGGCTACGACAGCCTCTGCGACGAGGTTCCTGACCCTCGCATGGCACGCCAATGCAAGTGTGAGGGCGTCGCCGGCACTCAGCCTCCGTGCCCCGGGGAGGCCGCGGCGAAGGCCCCGGCGGGAGGCGAGGCGTGCGAGCACAAGAGCGACGGCTGCGAGATCGATTGCCAGGTGGACGGGTCCCCACTGGAGTGCGACGGCACATCGTGCTGCGAGCTCTTCCAGGAGGCCCTCGCGGAGCTTCACGGGGACGGCGGCAGCTCGGACCCCAGCGCGGAGGTCGGCTGCGGCATGGTCCTGGAGGTCGTGCAGCAGCGGTGCGAGTCCTGCTCGGCGTGCAGGGCCGGGGCGGCGGAGGGCGGGGCGAGGGTGCTGACGGACGGGGCCTTGGCTGGGCGGAGGCCTTCGGGCGCCGCGGCGGCGGCCGCCCTCGCGGCGCTCGGGGCGGCCGCGGTGCTCGGAGGGGCCGCGGCGGCGCTCGGGCGCGGGGGCGCGGCCCGGGCGCGGGCCGCCGCCCGCGAGGCAGGGCCCCAGGCCACGCTCGAGGAGAACGCCCCGATCAACTCCGCAGGATGCGGACCCTCCTTTGCAGCCTGAGCCCAAGCGGCCCAGCTTCCCTGACGAACTGGCGAGACGCTCTCACTCTGAGAGCCAGCCTGGGCGCCCGGACCCTTGCTTGATCTCTCTCTCTCTCTCTCTCGCTCCCTCTCCTTCTCCTTCTCTCTCTCTCTCTCTCTTTCTCTCTCTTTTTCTCTCTCTCTCTCTCTCTCTCTCTCCCTCTTTTGCACATCTCTCCCTCGATTTTGACTCACAGTAGCGCGGCGAGGGCTAATTACTTGATCGCGAATGACGTGGAATCTCAATAGAGCTAGCTCGGAGCCAACGCAGGGTGTACACCCGTCGCATTCACCTGTGGGGAGTCCCCATACGCCAGAGACTGCGCATTTCTTGAGCACCTCTCGAGAAGTACCTACGTGTCTGCAGATTCATTATGCTCCGTGTTTGTTATAATAATATATCGCACTGCTCGCGCGTGTTTGCAGCAGTGGTGGCAGGTTCCCAGAACCGTCATCTGCAAATATGGCAGCTTGACCAAATCACAAAAAATGTCACGTCACAGCTATCTCGAGAGCGAGAGCAGTGCGCGGCCAAGGTGGCTAGTCGGAGTGCACGGATGGGGAGTGGCCAGGGGGCGTGGGGCACGGCAGAAGAAGACGTGTGCGACACAGCTCTTTCAATCCGCCGACTTGCTCGCGGTTTTCGCCCGCGGCTAGCCCCGTAATGGCATTGTTGTCGGACGTGCATGTTTCTCGCCTTCCTCCCCCTCCGTCCTTCCTTCTTCTGGTGTTCCTCCTCATCCTCTCCTTCCTCCTCTGGTCCACATTCAAAGTAAACCTCGCCATCTGTTGGGGGCTGCGAACTGCGAAACCGTCGCCTTTTTCGAGGGCTGTTGGGGGGTCCAGAGGAGTGACGTTCTACGCAGATGTTGATTCGACCTCGCCATCCCTGGGTTTTTGCGAAACGGGATGCCGTCACCAGTTTTGAGGCCTGCTGGGGGGTCCGCGCAGCGACGCGTTTCGCAGGCTCAAATTTGGCCTCGCCATGGTCGGGGGGCTGGGAAGTGCGAAACTGTTGCAATGTTCTAAGGTTGTTGGGTCTCCTGCGGAGTGACGTTTTCCGCAGATTCAGTTTCGACCTCGCCATCCCTGTGGGTCTGCGAACTGCGAAGGTGCCGCCACTTTCGTTGGCTCTGCGCGGTCCGGCGGTGTGGCGTGTTACGTAAAATCATATTAGACTTCGTCATCTCTGGGGGGGGGGGGGGGGGGGCAAAACGCGAAGCTCTCGCCGCTTTCGGGGGCTGCTGGAGGCGCGACGCGGGTGTATATTCGACCTCGACATCCGAGGGGGGGCATGTCGAGGTCCTGATATCCACGGCCCGCCAGGGCGGGACCCTGCACCGCAGAGTGATTGTCGTCGCCGGGGTCAAGGACGAAGAAGTTGTTTGACGACCTGTGGCTGCATCTCTACGTGCTGTTGTCCAGGGCGGCAACTAGACGGTGGACATCCTGCCGATGATACGCGACCCGGCCTGGATTTCTTTGCCCGGGGCCGCCCGCAGACCTGGCGTCGCGCTTGCGGGCGTCTTAGATCTGGCAGTGAAGAGTGCAGGAATGAGGCGGAGAAGAAGGCGGCCGGGCTTGGCTTCGCCTGTGTTTGCACCAGCTACAGAGATTTGGTCTGGCGTAGCGCCAGGGCGACATTGCGCGGGCCGCGTTGCGTGTCCATCGTACCATTGGAGGCACAGCGCATCATTTGTTTTATCATTATGTTTCTTGCGTTGTCGCCCTCTTTTTCCTTTCTTCGTCTCCCTGCTGCTGCAGCAGTGACTTGTCGGTTCCCCTCGCGTCTTTCTTTTGCCCTTCGTCCCCGACCCCATTTTTTCTGAGTCCGGTGCTTCCGTCTTCGTCTTTCTGTGTTGGCCAGCGCGTCTTTCAATGCGTGCGCTTCCCATAGCTCGCGCAAGGCGCCACCCCTGTCGTTGTCCGTGCAAGTTTTCGGCCATTCATTTTGTCCCTTGATGCAAATGGGCCGTGTGTGTCGCAGGGTAATCGTTGTTTTGCAGTCGGTCCTTGAAAACATGAGCTACTCGTCGAAAGTTCTCAATTGACCGCATCAGGGGGGACTAGGGCCCGTTGTCGGGGATGTTCTGCGTTGAATTTTAAATGTGAGTTGCGAGGCGTAAGCCGATGTAACTTGCACAATTCCACAGGGGTCGTCAATAAGTGTCGGGGGGATCGTGGTGGAGTAGATTTGTTCGTTGAAAGGGGCGCCCCACGCTTAGCGAACCACGTGATGCAAACCGTGTGTTGTATGCTACGTGGCGCAATCTATGAGGTGCACGTTCGGTTTTGCGATATACCTGCAACTTGCGTGGTGCAGGTTATCGGGGCGCCCACTAGGCGCCCGCTGGCGGAGTGGCACCGGGCAGCTCTTCTCGATACCCCGCCAACGCGATGGGGGCCCACGAAGCGCCCGCGAGCGGATCCACGCGAGCCTTCTGCATAGAACGTACCGTTTCGGAACTCCGCGTGGATTTTGTTGGGTCTGCGCGCCCTCCGTGGTGACGCGCTCCGCGCGCCGAGGGGGGATGTCCAGTTCCGATCCATGATATCCGCGCGCAGTTGTGGATCGTTTCTCCTTTCGCGCTGTTTGCCAGTCTTTCGCCGCAGGGGTACTGTGCAGGAGATATGGATCTCTGGGGGGAAGCCAGGGCCACGTCGTTCCATGGCTCCCTGGTTGCTGTTTCCCCTCTGTCCCTTCCCGCCCGCCCGCCCGCCAGCTTCGTCCCGCCACCATTGGCCTCCTGCCTGCGCGTTCGTCGTCGTCTGTTTGCGTTCCGTTCCTTTTTTTTCTTTCCGTCGCCGTGCTCTCCAGTTTGGTAGGTGCTCCAGAATACACACATTTGGTGAACGCAATCGTTCCGCGCTTTCGCTCCAAAACCGTTTGAAACTGCAAAAGGCCGCTGGAAACAGCCGACTGTCGGAAGACCGCCGAAAACCGTAGATGACCGCAGCAGACCGTGGGAAACCGTCCGAAGACCGCCGAGGACCGCCCAAGACGGCGTGGGAACCTGCGGATAACAAGGTTATGCGTATTTCTATAGAAGCCTCGAATTGATTTGTTTGGGCGTTTAGCTGCCACTAGCGGCGAGTAGGGGGCGATTGGTGGACGGTTGGTGCGGGGCGTGTGCCGCTATTTGCCGCTAGTCGGTTTCCGCTATTTCCGTTAGATTTGCCCTTAATCCGCTTAAGATAGGCTTCCTTTACAACGAGCGTCAACGCCCAGGATTTCCTTTATGTTTCCAGCGCGCTGCACCGAGGAACGCCATTGCGGGCTGGCTTGGACACCCAGAGGGGACCCGGCTCCTTGTGAGCCAGGTCACGTACTAGACTGCGGGGAACCAGCGGCGGACTGCAACGGCGCTGGCACTGCAAAGTGTCGGCGCGCTCATCTCGCACCTCGTGCGCCGCCTCCTGTTTATACCGATGCCTCGCTTTGTCGACGGCCTCTTTGGCGCCGAGCGCCCGGCCTGCGCCGAACATTTCTTGGGTCCGCGCACGCCAGGGTGAGCGAGGCGGTCGGGCTTCGGTGAAAGCGAGCGCTGGGCTGCACCACAGGCTAAGACAGGCACGCAACGAAAGAGCAAGAGACGAGACGGGGCCCGATCAGACCGCGAAGGTCGGCCGAAGCCTGCGCCGAAAACGCGCTCGGGTGCATCTCGCGGCTCGTGCGCGCGGGAGCGTGCGGGGGACTGCTGCGGAGGCTTGCACTGTGGGGAAGTCGCTTGCCTCTGCAGACTTCGGGGGCATGGGATTCAGAGGGGTAAGTCCCGCTACAGGGGGAATGTGCAAGAATAGTTCGAACATCGTCAGTTGACGATTTGTCCGTGCTCTTTTGACCATGCTTGAAAATGTTTTGATGTTTCCTTATTCTTCTTCCCAAGCCCGCTTGTAGGAGGACATGCCCGACCTCAGCATGGGATCAAGGAGCAGAACCGGCGTCAGCATACAACCTTCGATGGACTGCTCGGATTTCTGGAATCGGCGCTGGGCCGCCTGTGCGGCGCCTCCAGAACTGCCCCTGGCGCGCTCCGCGCGCACGGGAGGGGGGGTCCAGCGCTAATCGGAGAAATCAGCGTGAACACCTGACAGTTCACGTTTACGACGTTGTCTCTGGACTCTGGACAGAAGGATAAGGAGTGAGACGCGCGCGGTGCTGAATCAAAGCAGGGGCGCCGAACGAAACGTGTGCGGGGCGCGTGCCAAAACTGGCGCGGCGCCGCCACGTGCCGGCGGCCATGAAACCGTAGGTGTACACCCCCGTGGTGATCACGTGGCGTTGGAAGGGTGTGCCGATTGGGTAGCCGCGCCGCTCGCTCGGGGAGCGATCCGTCCCCCCCTGAGCCGCTCGCTCCGTCCGCCCCTTTTTCGGCCGTGCCTCCCCCTCTCCTCCTCGTGCACGGTGACACAATTCGCTCTAATGGCGTCCCCGTGTTAGGCATCCCGTCGCCAGCGCAGACGTCCCTTGCCTAGCCGCCGACACTAAAAGGGTTTGGGGCTGGACAGAGCCCCCACCCCTCACGTCGATTAGTGAATTGTCCCAATTGTCCCTTTTCGGTTCTCGAGAGGGCGCCGCGGCCGTCATTTTCCAGGTATGCGCCCGCCAGGTTTGTGCCCGAGGTCGTTTTCACTGAGTCACGCTTTGATTGAGGAGGTCCTGTCCATCCCCAAGGGGTGTGCCGACCTGCGCGGTGGCCGCTCAAGGTTGACAGATCCGCGCGGTGGCGGAAGCCACAGCCCGCCTCGTCCAGGCAGTTGCCCGCCGTGACAGAGCGACTACGGTGCCCATGGGCCTGGCGGACGGTCGTAATTTGAGCCGATAGAACGTGGGGAGCTCCTCCTCCTCCTCCTCCTCCTCCTCCTCCTCCTCATCATCATCATCATCATCATCATCCTCTTATTCCTCCTCTTCTTCCTCCTCTTCTTCTTCCTCCTCCTCTTCTCCTCATGGAGGGATGCAGGACAGTGGCCCCACAGCGGTTCTCCACATAGGCCCCAGAATTGCAACCGTGGGCCCAGCAGGGTGCACGAGAATTGCACGCACGTTCCTTGCCCCCCTCACGTTCATTGCCCCCCCCTCCTCCTCCTCCCCCTCCTCTTCCTCCTCCCCTCCTCCTCCTCCTCCTCTTCCTCCTCCTCCTCCTCCTCCTCCTCCTCCTCCTCCTCCTCCTCCTCCTCCTCTCCCTCTTCTTCGTCCTCCCTCTCCCCTTCCCTCTTCTCGTTCTCCTCCTCCTCCTCCTCCTCCCCCTCCTCCTCCTCCTCCTCCTCCTCCTCCTCCTCCTCCTCCTCCTCCTCCTCCTCCTCCTCCTCCTCCCCCGTCCGCGAGCCCCCGCATGGGCGCACGGGGTGATCCAGACGACGGCCTTGCCATCTGCGGGTCGAGGTGGTCGCCCTGCTGCCCTCGGCAGCTCCTCCGCTGGAGAGTCCTGCGGGGAGCTGGCGGCAGCGGGGCGCGGTCGGCTCCAGCAGCGGTAGGCCGGCGGATGCCCAGCAGAAATCATCGGGGCTCACGGCCGACCCGGGTTTGGGAGCCGCGTGGGGCAGATTTTTCCCCCTGTCTGCCAGGCTGAGTTGGGCCTGGGAGCTGCTAAGCGGCTGGCCAGGCTTCGCGATGGGGCCAGGGCCGACGCGGGTTCTTGCTGACCCCGTTCTGCGCGTCCCCGAATGGAGTGAGAAAGACACGCCTGTAAAGAGGTCAGCGTTGGCTTAGCTGGCCAGGGGGCGTCTGTAGAGTCAGCCACATCGAGTGCGAAGCGGGCTTCTTGCAGCTACCTACGGGAGACACGAGTCTCCGATCGATGGCCCTACAGGAATTCTGGGGCACCTCGCGAGGCTGAAGATCGGCAAAGAAGGATAGAACGCGTGCTCACTCCAACATATGTTCCCCATCGTACAGTGGGGGCCCATGCCAACAAACACCCTGCTTGCCTCCAGGGTGCCTTGGGTTTCTTGGGTTTCGGTTTCGCTATGGAAAGCGTGACTCTCCCACACCCAAAAAACAATGGACGTCCTGGGTTCTCAGGGTACGCGTTTCTTGTGACAAGTTTATTGTGGTCGAGCTCCTGCTGTGCCCAACATCGTTCACGGCGTCACTCCCGCCCTGGTCCCCCCAAGCAGCGGCAAAGACATGCTCTCGCACGGTGGGTCGATCCCGGACGCTCCAGGATAGCTCCGAGGAGTCCCCGGCCTCGGGGGGCCACGGCGGGGCACGGAGCCGCACAAGAGCGGCACCGCTGAACAACCTGAAGGCCTGTTGGCTGTTGCCTTCCACTCTGGGCCTCCCCATGGTGGTCGTCTTCTCATTCGTGGTTCTGCCGAGCGGCGCTGGTCCTCGCATCCCCCCCTCCCCCTCCGCCCCCGCATGGAGTAGATCGTGGCTTTTTTGTTGGCGCCTGTTTCAAGCAGGTTGGGTCTCCCCGATAGGACGCACTGCTGCAAAGTGTCGCATTAAGCAGAGGTCTGGAGCCAGACCGCCCCCCCCTTCCGCCCACTGTCGAACAGCCGAAGAAGAAAACGCTCGCATGAGGCGGCGAACAGGTGTAAGGGGTACACGGCCGGAAGACGGGCAGGGGTATTAGGAGAAGGAGGCGGAGGGAGGAGGCAAGGAGCAGGTGGGGCGCGGCGCCGTGGATTCAGAACGAGGACCCAAGGCAGCACAGCATGGTTTCGAGCTATGTTCCCGACGAGAGGAAGTCTGGGT
>CAUYUJ010014540.1:47500-167500 GCA_963575745.1 Prorocentrum cordatum
CTGTCGGGGTGGTTCTTATGGGAGTGGACGTTCTGCCCTCTGAGGGTGGCCTTTGGGTGCGGGCCCACAGGGGCCCTCCCAGCACTGGCTGGCACGATTGAGTGGCTTGGATCTGGCCTCCCCCGCGGCCCCCTGCTGCCGCGCACCGAAGATTACTCTGGCCTATAGGGTCGTTCCTGCGTGCAGCCGAGCTGCCTCTGCCCGGTCAGGTCAAGGCAAGGCAGTCAGCATCAGTATCGTATCGCCGATCCCTCTCCCACCCATCCCTATCCTTAAGTTGGGCATGTCTCTCTACAGGGGGAATCGCCGAAAATAGCCCAAAAATAGTCTGGGGACGATTTTTTACATGTTTTGCATCGTTTGGGGTATGTTTGGTTTTTTGTTTGTCGTCCAAAACCTCCTTGTAGGGGGACAGGCCCGACCGAACCCGATCCCGATCCCCACCATATCCCACCATATCCCCACCACCCCAGTCGGGGAGATGCACCTCGAAACTCGAAGGGAATTGCCCACATCCCCATCTGGGGGGGGGGTAAGTCGGCCAGCGGGGGCTCAGGCCACGCCCGTGGGGACAGGGATCGGTTTAAGCGATGCTCATTGTCGGCATTAGCTGGGACTCTGGGTACGCCAGGTTCGCGTCCTGTCGACCAGCGGCGACCCCGTCGCCATCGTTCAACGTTGAACGCCTCCCGCAACGCAAAATCGATCGACGTTGAACGATCTGCCGTGTCGGAAACGGCCGACAGTTCAAGTTTGAAAGGTCTCTGTGGTGTCAATGTCAGACATCAGCGCCGAAGTCGGCACGGAAAGAACCTGCCGTTGGCCTCCCAGATGAAATCGGAGCAGAGGGGTTCGGAGGATTGCGCTGCATCGCCGATGTGGAGCCCGATTTTTCCACGCCGACGGCGCCGATGCATTGCCGACGTCGCGGGTGCACTGCCGAGGCGTCGATGGTGCATCTGCGGCGCGGCGCGATCCTGCGATCCCCGAGGACGGGCGGCGGCGGCGCGGGCCTGGCCGCCTCTGCCCGGTGAAGGGAAGACAGTTCTGGTTGACCAAGGAAGGGGTACAGCTACAAGAGGGTGGTGCAGTAGACCCGGTGCCATAGATTTGCGTGTGGTGCAATAGGTTTTGAGGGCGTGCACAACATTCTGGTGTGCAAATGTATTGCTGGGTTTTCGCGTGAGATTCATCGAGTTGCAATACACTGCGGCACATTCTCCGGCGCTGTACACTTGCAATACAATTGCCCCATATATATATATATATATATATATATATATATATATTGCACCACCCCTTTTCAGCTTGACCCCTTTGCGTCACCCAAAACAATCAAGCTGGACGATGCAAGCATCACTGTGCAAGTGCAGTCGAGCATTTGCAGAAGACACCTCCGCGCGGACAGCTGGGCAAACGTTTTGTCTACCGAATTGGCAGAAAGTTGGCCCAGTTGTTTAAGCATGTTCGCCCTTCTTAGCGTCAACAACAGAAGGTTGCCCAGGCTGGTTTTAAGACAAACCTTTAGGCAATCAACCCAGACGAGGATCGTTCGATACCAATGTGTGGGAGCCTCGGGCGGTGTCACTGAAATCAGCTGTTTTTGCATTTTGACCGCATGTGGCAGCAGAAAGGCATACCCGAGAAGTGGCGGGAAGCGTCGACCGCTGCTATGCTTTATCAAGGTGACAGTTCACCTCATAGCAGCTACAAGCCAATTTCGCTCTTCGATGTTGGATACAACGTACTGGCGAGTTTCATTCTACAGAGATTCGAATTTGGTGGGGCGGGGAATTTTTCAAGAGAGTCTCAGTACGTATTCTTTCATTGACGCAGCGGAACTGACGCTTTGTTCCTGGTGCGACGGAACGTTGGAAGATAAAGAATCAGGGGTGCAATTTCCCCACTACTACTTTAAACAAGTTGTGGGTGGAAGAAAAGACACGATGTCCGCCTAGGCCCCCGTTGGAGGAGCGGAAATGCGAGCGCGATGGCGCGCGCGGCCACGCGCGACCCGCCGCTGGTAATAACGTGAATGCGCGGCGTCGTGGCGACGACGACGGCCACGGCAACGACGACGGCGCCGACGGCGATGACGACGGCGGCAACGGCGACGGCGGCGACGACGAACGCCGCGGCGAAGGCGGCGCCAGGGCCCGGGCCCACGGGCGAATTTGCGCCCCACCCCCGTTCCCGGAGTCCCGCGCCAGAGTTTATGGGAGGAACGAAATTTATGCGCGCAGTTTTACCCCAGCCGTCTCTCCTCTTTACATCTTTTTTGTTGTTTTAGTAAAGCGTCTCTTATCGCTTTTACTAAAACCGCTTTCTTGCTTCAGCAAAAACCGCTTCTTCGCTGTAGTCAAGCCGCCTTCTCGCTTTAGTGAAGCCGCTTCTTCGCATTAGTAAAGGCCGCGGTCTGCCTTCGTAAAGCCTTGGTGGTGCGGGGCCAGGGCCCGGTCGGGGGACGGGGGGGCTCTCGATTGCCCTACCAGCTCGCCCCGCGGTGCATTTGCTCGAGCGATCAGGGTCGCATTGCATCGGGTCGCGGCGATTCCTGGCCATGTTTTCAGCGAGTTGTAGATGCCTTTTGACAGGAGATTCAGGGCGCGAGCGCAGGACGTGGCTCGGCAATTTGGACGCGCCGCCGCGGCTGTCGCGCAAGAGAGCAACAATAATTTTCTAGCAAGGATCGCTTCCTTCAGCAAATAACCCCTTTTGCTTAATTGTAGTATGCTTTTCCGCTTCAAAAAAAAGGATGCGTTGCCGTTGCTAGTTGACTTGTTGCAGCTCGCCCGGCAAGATTAAGCCACAAGGTTTGGTATTTGCCCGCCGCCACTTCCGCGTGCCCCTGACCATGGTCGACAGGGTTTCGGCCATATATGGGCCAGAAAGATCAGTGTCTGTTAGAGCTCAGCACCATCGCCATGTCAATGTTTCTGGACGTGGTCGACAAAAAATGGGCACGTCAGCTTACGACAGTAATTCAAATGTGCTATACGCCGACAAATTGATGCTCGTAGCCACAAACACGGAAACTCTTCAATTTCATGTGGGTGCCTTTTGTCATGCAAACATTGAGAGCATGCGGTCGGATTTCAACACGTCGAACACATTTATGTTGGAAACCCGCTCAGGAGCGAATGCTGCAGACTTGGATGCCGACTCGATCGCGGGCAGAGACTGCCAAGTGTAACTTGGAGGATCGTTGAGCGATGACGGGAATCCAAAACTGAGGTGCCACGAAGATTCGGAGAAGCAAGCAAGGCCTTCGAATACATGTGTGCCGTATGGAGCCAACTTAGCAGGAGCAAACATCATAAAGCCAAGGTGGTGGAACTTGTATACGGTCGAAGCTTGTATATAGGCTGGACAATATTACTTCACGGAAAGCGGACAGGGACAACTTAGACATGTTTCAATCGATGTGATTCTGGCGTGTCCACACAAGTCCGCTTGATCACTCGATGCGAAAGTGCGATCTACTCCAGACGGCAAACCAGTATTTGAATTTGAACTGCATGTGCAGCGGCCTGTCCAAGCGGCTTTCCAAGGAGCATGGTGTTCGAGACGGGAGTGGCAACCGACGCGCTGCTGAATGGCCAAACTGGCGCTTGATCGTGTGCACGCTAAAAGTACGGTGGGAGTGTTGCTTCAGCAATGTTCCCGGGAGGCTTCAGAACCAGGGGGGGTCCTCACCTGATAAGGGCGGCTGTGTTATCCATAACCCATGCGCGATTGGAGTTCCATTGGTTTCCCAGGCCATCCTGGCCAAGGGTCACTCTGACATGAAGCTTGCCGAAGGTGGAGCCAGGGCATCAACATAATTTCTGAGGCGCCGCGCAGGTGTCTTTGTGCGGCGCCAGGCCCGCTGGCGGCACCTCCAGCGCCGCCACTGTTGCGCTCCGCGCGAAAAGGAGTAGGGTCCCGCGCCGAATCCGCGCGGAACTCTGAAAGTTCAGGTCTGTGCCGGCTCTTTCTTTCTCTAAGGTGGGAGGAAGGGAGGCAAAGTCGGTGAGGAGAAGGCATCCCATTTCCCTTGCGCTCAGCCTCACTTTCCACTTCGGGGCAGCGACAGGGGGGATAGGCATATGGAAGACGCATTGACCCACAATCGCCTACTGATCCACGTTAGGGGCCCGATAGCCCCAACCTGCCCAAGAACCTTCAGTATCACTATCGGGGGCCATCGCAAATATGTCGGCGATCTATAAGCGATTCTTGGTCGATGTTCCCCCCCCTATGCCCATCCCCCCTGTAGCTAATCCTCACTCGCACTGGCCCATCCGCCGTCCTTGTCCACTCACGGTCGCCCTCGTCCTTGTCCTTCCCCGCCTCGCGGCGAGGCTAAGACAGGGGAGAAGGGGAGAGGAAGCGAGCGAGGCCCTCGCCTATCGTTGCTCCTCCACACTGGGCCATCCGTCGACTTCATCTGCCCATCGTCGCCCTCATCCTGGCCCTTCTCTGCCCCGCGGCGGGGCAGAGGGGGAGAGGAGGCGGGCGAGGCCCTCGCCCGCCGACTCCTCTCCTCCTCTCTCCTGGCCCTATCTCGCCTGCACGGGGGCTCCCGGCTGGCGTCGCCTGTCGTCGCCCCGCCGCCACCCTTCATACGACGACTTTGTCGGCGCCGCGGGCTTGTTCGGCCACTAAGCCAGGCCTTCCCTTGAACTGGGCCACTTGCTCGAGGGCCTCCCTCTTGCAGGTTGCGCGATGTTCGCGCCTCCCCCGAGTTTCCACTTCATCCTTTTTTCTTCGCGCTGTTGTATTTCATATGTTTTTCCCGGACTTCTCTGATTCTCATCCTCGTCTTCCTCACCCTCAGGCAAGGGCATTTGCATGCGTCTCCCGCCCTGCACGTGCACGTGTCCATGCCACGACCCATTGGCAGGATTTCCTTGCACACTTTGTGCATGCCACGCATTTCCGTTAAACTCACTTGTCTTGGCCAGGGCGTTCCTCCTCATCCTCATTCTCCATCTTCTCATCATGTCCCCCTTCCCTTCTTCCCCACACTTTCCATTCCAAGCCCCTCCGCCTGGTCCCGTCGCCCCCCCTCCCGCCGATGATCCTGATCCTCCACCTGACATCTTGCCGTCAGGAGGGACTCGTTCTCCATGCTTGCGCATATTTCCAATCCTTTTCGCTCATCCCGCTTCCCCGCCTGACCATCCTCTCCCCTCCTCCCTATTTGCAGTCCGGATCGACCTTTTCATCCACCTGGGCCCCATCGATCACCGCTTCAACCCGCATTCCATACATTTTCGTAGGCGAGGTCGGATTCAGGTATCTCTTGCATCGCGTGCCGTTCGTTTCGGATTCGCCCCGGACCGTTTCGGTTTGCCTCGCCATGCTTGCCAATAATATACACTTAAACCGGCCGATCCGATTCGATTCCGGTACTCCGACGATATGGTGCAGCCTGGTGTTTGCATGGCGTTGTTGCGCATCCTGGCGCGGCCCATACATTTCGATTATGAATCCGTACCTGATGGTGCCCACGTTTCGATTCGAATTGTTTTCCCGTTCCGATGCCGACTTATCTTGTCTGTTGACCCTCATTTCACCACCCAGGGTTCCGACGCATCAGAGCGGCTCCGCAACACACAAGGCCATGCAGCCAGCCGCCGAAGTCGTCCGAACTACGGGTTTGCGGTCCAAGCTCGGTTGCGTCACGGTCGGTTCTATTCGGCAAGTTCGGTTCGATACGTTGTTGTGCCGCGGCGTCCCTCTAGGTTGCGCTCTGTCCGTCGATGTCGGTTTCGGTTTCGCGGTCGGTTCGGTCGTTCTTCGGTGTTGTAGTTGATATGACGTGTGCCCACATGCCCCTTAGGATGACCTGCCGTGGGAGTGCTGGAACTACCTGGAGGGGCAGGACGGGGAGTGGTGCAAGCGAGCAGGCGCCCTCGTCATGTCTGGGGGGGGGTCGCCGGCGAAACTCCAAACCAACACGCCGAAACGTCGCCCCAAACAAAGACACCCACAGTGCTGGAATGTTTCGTTGGCCTTTATACCGTCGAGAACAACAGAAGCCCTAACCTCACTAACGCGGGGAAGCAAGCGGCCTCCCTTCGGTTCTTGTTGTCGCATGAGGGATACTACATTTGGGCGGTTTGCTTGATACATCGGCAGAGAAGGCCGACTGTCCCTGATGTTTGGGCCCTCCTCTTTAGGGTCCTGTCCCAAAAGGTTCGGGGTTTTTATTTGTTTATCATCTGAGGTGATCGCACCGCGGTGGTCTCCATCCGCTACGCCTCGTCGCGAGACGTGGGGCGGTGCCTTTCGATCGCCCCGCACGCTCGCCCGAGAGCTTCGAGCCGTGGCCCAGAGGCCGACTGGCCCAGGATCGGATGGTGCTAAAAAAAAGAAGCGAAGGAAGAGGGGAGGACGAAGGCGGAAGGAGAGACGAGGAGGCAGGAGAGGGATTATTTCGCCGAACGCTCACCTCGCATGACCGAGGCCCGCGACGACGGGATCTACGTGAACACGGGGGCCGCACACACTACACGTCCAACGCCTGGGCCAAAGCAAGACAGTCTTGTTTTGTGATGCCCGGAGTCCCGGAGCCGTCTCGGGGCCGGGCGACAGTGGAAACCCAGGCCAAGAAACACCCTGCCTGCCTCCAGGGTGCCCTGGTATTCTTGGGTTTCGATGGTTTTCCTGAGGAGAGCGTGAGTTTCCCATACCAAGAATCAATGGACGTCCTGGGGCCTCAGGGTTGGTTTCTCGGGGAAGGTGTCGTGTGGTCGAGATCCTACCGTACACGTCCGACGTCTTGGCCAAGCCAAGACTGTGTTTTTGTTGGTATTGGTCGGCTTATTGGAGGCAGTTTCGGAGCCCACGTGGCCGTCACGGGGCGGGGGTGGGATGAAGTCGGGCGTGTCCCTTTACAGGGAGAATATTCAAACACAGTAAAACGAATAGTCTTGGGACGAGTTTTGAACTTGACTGTGTTAGAAAATGTTCGGATATGTCTTAACATTTGTCGTCCAAAGTCCGCCTGTAGGAGGGAATGCCCGACATACGGCTGTGACAGCGATGCCTCTCTCCAGAGCTCTCGCAGAGCGTTCTCCAGAGCCGCTGGAGCTGGGAGCTTCCCCCTTCTTATCCTCGTCCGGATGTGTCCTCATACTGTCTTCAGGGCAGCGTTAAAAGGGGATACAGTGAAGGCCCATGCCAAGAAACACCCTGTTTGCCTCCAGGGTGCCCTGTGCTGCTTGGATTTGGATGATTTTGCCATGGAAAGCGTGGCGTTCCAACGCAAACTAATTATCAATGGACGTCCTGGGGTCTCAGGGTTGGGTTTCTTGTGCAAGGTTTCTTGTGGTCGGGCCCCCTACTGTATCCTCATCCTGCCTTCAGGGGCATCGTTGGGAGCTCAGGGGGGGGGCTGCTCCGACCATGAGTCGCCCATGGATCGCCGATGCAGCCTCACCCCGCCAAGGAGCGTGCGGATTTGCCGATCGGGGGCCTAGCGCCGATCTATGAGCGATGCATTGCCGCTTCCACGTCGATGTTCCCCCCTGAGGCGTTCCCCCCCTATCGTTGAGTCGAGCCTGCCCCTCTACAGGAGGTATATTCAAACATAGTCAAACATACCACGGGGACGATTGTTTCATCATTTTTGACTATGTTTCAACATTGTTTGACTATTTTTTATTTTTCGTCCAAAATCCGCCTGTAGGGGAACATGCCCGTCCCAAACCTATCGTTGCCCCTACTGCCTCCATCCCACGTCAGCAAGCGCTTCGGGTTGACATGCCGGCCCCCTGGAAATGGTCGGAAGTTCTGGGGGCCCCACGTTCCACAAGTCGAGACATCGGGTTCAGGAGGCGGGCGCATGCAACGGCGGGCGAGGATGAGGGAGGAGAGGGGAGATGTGGCTGGACACGTGCAGAAGTGGGAGGAGCATTTAGGGCGTGGGGGGGTCGGTTTTTTACCCTCTGGCGCGCGTAACGGCCGTTGCCTGCCACCCCGCCACCCTAGGTCACGGTAACGATCGTGCGTGGGGGGGGGGTCTGAACCCCCCACAACACACCCTGGTGCTCGCGCGCATACTATACTCATCGGTCGTTTGAGGTAGGTATTTTGGGATTTCCAGATTCCAGTCTACTTGCGCCGCCTTCCTACTTCAAGAGTCGAGTGGTTTTCCATCGTCCCTCCTCTAGAGGAGGTGGGCGGAAGCCCAATCTATTTCCAACGCCTTCCTGCTTCATGGTTCTACCTACTCCCTCCGGCCGACGGGTAGCGACTTCAGCGCACCCACCCGCCCCGACGTGCGTGCCCACCCTGCCCAAGCGTTCACACGTGACCCGGGGCCCCAGCGAGGCCGCGTGACTCGGGGCCCGGCGAGGCCTCGGGGCCTCCGCGGGGCCGCGGCGCGCGGCCGCCCCCGCGAGGCCTCGGGCCCCCCTGACGGCCCGGTGCGCGCCTGGCGCGCGTCTCCCCTCTCGGCTTTGTCGTCCCCTCGTCGTCGTTGCTCCCCATCCCGCCACAGGGCCCCTTTCTTGCAGGTAAAAAGTGACCCGGGGCCCCAGCTCCGCCCCCCCACTCCTGGTGACGGTGACGACCGTTACCGGACATGGCAAAGCATGCAATCTCAAGTGGTATCGGGCGGGTGTCAATGTAGGGGTGGCCTATAGGCAGGCGATCGCAGACACGCACGGATCAAGGGGGCGGGGATTAGGGACGGGTCTTGTTTCCATGAGAAATCGCAGATTTCCGCCGCCGAGCGAGGCGGCACCGGCCGCATTTTGGGGAGGGCACATCCCCCGATCCATGGATCTAGCGACCGCGCGCCAAATCCATGGATCGCTCATCCATGTTTGGGCGCCCCCCGACTAGGGGGGGTGAAGAAAGAAGGAGAGGACCCTGCATGGGCCTTGAGTCCCTCTTGGAGCCAGCAGGGGCCCTCGAGGGCCCCCTTTGGGCTCGCTGCCCCACCTTCCATGTGGGTCACCCCCCACGACCACCTGTTCGAGGGGAGGATCGGGCCGGACGAAAGGGGGGGATAGGGAGAGGGGGGATTACGAAATCTGCTGCATGCAGCTGGTTTCGGCCCCGCCGAGGGGCCCATTCCTCGATACATGAGCGCCTCCCGGCGCCGGGAGGCGCCAGGAAAATCAGCTACGTGAGCTGAGTCTCAAACCCCCCCTTTGCTAACCCCCCCTTTCGCCCGACCCGAGGGGAGGGGCGTGGTTGTCGCGGGCGGCCCTGGAGGAGCGGCCCGCGGCGGCGGGGGCCGCTGCCGTGCCGTGCTGATCGCGCGCGCATGCCGCCTGCCGCGCGCGGCCCTCCAGTGGCTCTCCGGGACGGGCCTCGCTCGCGGCGGCCTTCCCGTGGGCTCGGGCGGGCTTCCTCTGCACGAAGGGGGGGGGGGCGAGGCGAGGCCCGAAGGGAAGTCTGGACTCCGCGCGAGTCGGGGCCTCCGCTTGCACGCCTTCTCGGCCCAGCGCCGGCCGCTTGAGATGGCGGCTGGAGGGGCGGTGGTGTTCGGCTGTGTGTGTGTGTGAGGGCGGTGCGTCTGAGCGCCCTCGCCCTCCACCCCTCGCGCGGCCGCCCTCGACTTCTTCTTTCTCTCTTGCACGCCGGACAATTTGCCGATCGGTTGCCCGGATTAGCCCCACGCTGGTGCGGACTGCCTCTGCCCCGCCGGCCGCCGACGAACAGTGTGATGGGGGTGAGGGGTGGGGGGTGGGGGGGGGCGAAGTGACACGCACGTGAACCTGCCAGGATCTGCATATAACATGCCACCTTTTCGCCGCGTCTCGCCTCAAACCAACAAAGCGTCGTGGTGTCCGCTGGCAGGAGCGGGCGGAAGGCGGGCGGGGAAGCGGCGGATCTACAAGCGGGGCGTCGCTAGGTTATGTTAGGACGGGTTTCCAGCATCGGACATTTGACGCGGTGACTTCGTTCAAAGGAGAGTTAGAAGAGAAACACGAACCACCACCACCGAGGACCTATCAGTAGGATGTCGACCCCTGGGTGACACGCTCGAGCGTCTCCCCAATACAAGGTGACGCTCAGGCGTACCGCCCTGGGGCCAGTCCCTCACCGAAGGATTCCTTGCGGCGGTGGCCCAAGTTCCTCCTCTGACTCGTGGGTTTCATCACTTGCAGCAGCAGGGCCAGCTGCAGAGAAATATATTCCAGGATGCGGAAACACCCAACCTAGCTCCTCCCGGTGACGGCCCTGGGGCCCAGAAGCGGCCTGGAGCACATCGACACAGACAAAGGAACATTGTCTTGACTTGGCCAAGGCGTTGGACTTCTATGGTCGTGCCCAGTCGGCCTTCGGGCCCAGAACTCGAACCTCAGGCGTCCGTTCGGTAGGATCCAGGCACCACTGGACGCCTCTCGACGAGGCGCAGCTGATGGAACTCACCGCGGGCCCGAAAAATCATCAAGAGCCACCAGAGAACAGAGCGTATGAATTCATTCCATGTTCAGTACGGTTCGGGCGAACAGCATCGGGGGGGGGCAACAAAAGTAGTGTGGGGGCAGGGAGTGCAGGACGGTGCCCCGAAAGGCGCCCGGAATTGCTCCCGAGGCAGCCCCCGGGGCCCGAGAGGTGCACCAACGGTGCTCGAAGGGTGCAGATGTTTTTCTCGGCGGCGACCGATGGGGGGAAGTGAGAAAGAGAGGGCCCTCTCAGAAGGCTAGGAAGTCCTCTGGCCTTCTGCGAAGTTTTCTCAGCCCTCCCCGAAGGCACACAGCACGTCTGAGAAGGCCGGAGGCCCTCTGAGAAGTCCGGCCGCCCTCTGAGAAGGCCTTGGCCTCCTCAATCCCCCCCCCCCTCGCTCGCCGCCGATTCTCCTTCGCCCCACGCCCACGCTGAAGGAGCGTCCGAGCGCTTGAGGCCTGGGCACCCGTGCCCCCTCGAGCAAGCGCGCGGCGCGCCCAGGCACCCAGGAGGGCTTCACCTACGGGTTCTTCGACCAGCCCCCGGAGGGCCCGTGCGGCAGCTGCTGGTGCTGCCGTCGCCCTGCGCCGCTGGTGCAGGCCGTTGGGGGAGGAGGGGGAGGAGGAGGAAGACAAGCTAGGTGCGCTCGCGTCATATCTGACGTCCTACCCCTCCCTCCCATCCCTTACCATGGCGCTGATTTTCTCTATCCGCGGACGCGTGTCGTAGCGGACCTGCGGCTCCGCGCGCGCGTGCGTAGTGGGTGGTGGTGCACGTGCGTGCGTGCGTGCGTGTGTGTGCGTGTGTTGTGGTGCGTGGTGGTGTGGTGGTGGTGGTGGTGGTGGTGGTGGTGGTGGTGGTGGTGGTGGTGGTGGTGGTGGTGGTGCTGGTGGTGTTGGTACTGGTGCTGGTGCTGGTGGTGGTTGTGGTGGTGGTGGTGGTGGTGGTGGTGGTGGTGGTGGTGGTGGTGGTGGTGGTGGTGGTGGTGGTGGTGGCGGTGCGGCGCGGTGGTGGCGGGCGGATGGGCGCGCGAGAAAAAGGCCCGCGCTGGGGCGAGAACGCCATCCTGAACGACGGAGGCCAAACACCGATCCGAAAATGAGGCCCACGCTGCAGCGGGAGCACGATTCGGAACGATTCGGGAGCAGAAATGAGGCCGGCGCCTCAACGAGAGCAGCATTTTGGGACAAAATGACGCCGGCGCCTCAGCGAGAGTCGTTTCCCGGGATTTCCCGGGAATCCTGTGTGTAAAAAACAGTACGCGGAGGGTGCGCGGCCATCACCCGGACGCCATCAGGGGAAGAGGGAGAGTATTTTCATATTGAGTAATTGTGGAGGAGGAGGAGGGAGGAGAGGAAGGAGGAGGAGGAGGAGGAGGAGGAGGAGGAGGAGGAGGAGGAGGAGGAGGAGGAGGAGGAGGAGGAGGAGGAGGAGGAGGAGGAGGAGGAGGAGGAGGAGGAGGAGGAGGAGGAGGAGGAGGGGGAGGAGGAGGAGGAGGAGGAGGAGGAGGAGGAGGAGGAGGGGAGGAGGAGGAGGGAGCAGGAGGAGGAGCAGGAGGAGGAGGAGGAGGAGGAGGAGGAGGAGGGGGAGGGGGAGGGGGAGGGGGAGGGAGGAGAGGGGAGGAGGAGGAGGAGGAGGAGGAGGAGGAGGAGGAGGAGGAGGAGGAGGAGGAGGAGGAGGGAGGAGGGAGCAGGAGGAGCAGGAGCAGGAGGAGCAGGAGGAGGAGGAGGAGGAGGAGGAGGAGGAGGAGGAGGAAGGAGGAGGAGGAGGAGGAGGAGGAGAGGAGGAGGAGGAGGAGAGGAGGAGGAGGAGGAGGAGGAGGAGGGGTCGGAAGCGTTCTGCCGATCGGCGCGGGCCCTCGCACCCCACCCCCCCAAATGAAGTATATCTTGGCTGCTTTTGTTGGCGCCCGTTTCGAGCAGGTGGAGTCTCCCCCACAGGACGCACTGCACTGCTGCGAACGGTCGCATTGAGCAGATGTCCGGAGCCAGACCCCCCCCTTCCGCCCAATGTCGAAACGCCGAATAATAAGATTACGAATAATAATATGTTACCAGAGAAAAACCCAATCATAATCTTTTTAGGGCTGTAGGGCTATAGGGCTACAGGACTATATGGGCTCTTGAGCGCTATATGGGCTATATGGCTATTTGGGCTATAGGGCGATAGGGATATAGGGCTATAAGGCTATAGGGCTACAGGGCACCGGGCACCCGGGCACCCGGCACACGGCATCCGGGCACCCACCCGGGCACCGGGCACCCGTCATCCGGGCACCCGGGCACCTGGGCATCCAGGCACCCGGGCCCGGCCACCGAATCGGCGGCGAACCAGGGCACCCGGGCACCCGGGCCAGGCCACCGAATCGGCGGCGCACCTCACCTACCCTTAAATCCGCTAGGACCCCTACAGAGGCAAGCTCTGATTGGGGAATTAGTACAAATAACAACAGTAATAGTAATTCTTGTCATTATGATAATTACATTCGCATGCTTGCGCTCGGCGGCGGAGTCTGAAGCCGACCCTCGCCGGGCCACGACGCGGGCAGCTCGAGGGGCGGAAGGGGGGGGGGGGGCTCGGAGCTCGTCGAGCATGCGTGGCCACATGCGAGCCATGTGGTAGTTGGTGGAGGTCGGGTCTGGATGTCGCCACCCCGGCAGGAGGGGTGGCAGGCCGCATAGCCGCCTGCCTGCTCAATCCAAAGACGAGGGGAAGGTAAAGAGAGAAAGAGAGAGGGAGAGATAGAGAAGAGAGAGAGAGAGAGAATGATGACCCTCCCTCGGCGGAAACCAGAAGACGCAGCCCGGCCAAACAGCTATATATATATTATATATATATATATATATATGGTCAGCCCCCCCCCAGCACCCCGTGTGCACCCATCGCTCTCTTTCCGTTGCTCCTCCTCCTCCTCCTCCTCCTCCTCCTCCTCCTCCTCCTCCTCCTCCTCCTCCTCCTCCTCCTCATCCTCATCCTACTCCTTTCCTCCTCCAAATATGAAAAGGAAGAGGAAGAGGATGAGGAGGAGGAGGAGGAGGACCACGAGGTTGAGGATTAGGATGAGGAGGAAGCCATGCTATTCACAGTTTTTTTTTGTTTTTTTTGGTCAGGGAAGCCACGAAACCTTGCTATTCACAGGTTTTTTTGGTTTTTTTGGTTTTCAGAAGCTCCACAAACTAGGCCAGGAGGTCTTATGGACGGCTGAAAACCAAACAAACATGTGAATAGCAGCGTTTGGTGGCCACGATCCCACCAAACGCTGCTATTCTCAGTTTTTTTTGTTTTTTTTTTTTTTTTTTTTTTTTTTTTTTTTTTTTTTTTTTTTTTTTTTTTTTTTTTTTGTTTTTTCGGTCTAGGAAGCCACCAAACGCTGCTATTCACATGTTTTTTTGGTTTTTTGGTTTTCAGAGGCTCCGCAAGCCCCCGCGGTCCCCTTCTGGCCAACCTTGTGGAGCTTCTGAAAACCAAAAAAAACCCAAAAACATGTGAATAGCAAGGTTTCGTGGCTTCCCTGACCAAAAAAACCAAAAAAACCTGTGAATAGCATGGTTTGGTGGGCAGTGGTGCTTTGCAATAGAATTTCTTTGTGCGGCTTTCCAATAGAATCCCTTTGTGGCGCTTTCCAAAGGATTCCTTTTGTGAGGCTTTCCAATAGAATTCCCTTGTGATGCTTTCCGAAGGATTCCTTTTGTGAGGCTTTCCAATAAAATCCCTTTGTGATGCTTTCCAAAGGATTCCTTTTGTGAGGCTTTCCAATAGAATTCCTTCTCCTCCTCCTCCTCCTCCTCCTTCTCCTCCTCCTCCTCCTCCTCCTCCTTCTCCTCCTCCTCTCACTCCTCCTCCTCCGTCTGTTCTTCCTCTTCCTGCGCGCAAGTGCGCGCTGGCGAAGCGCGCGATAGCGCCCGCGCGCAACTGAAGATGATGATGTTCAGCTCACTTCACTACGATCGCAAACAATATGCGGATCCGCGCACATTTCGCCTGGGCATTGCCATATCATTCGCCCGACATATCGCAACGCGGGTGGCATCTATATGAAGAGGGGCAATGTGAACACACCTCTGGTCTCAAGAACTAACTCGGCCCAAGCGAAATAGACAACAAGCGCAAACGCGCGCCGTACGCCTGGCCACTCTCACTCCGAACGCCAAGCCTGTCGCCACTAGATCACTCCGCCTGGCCACCTGGCTGCTCCTGCGCGCCGATCTCCAAGCGGGCTCGGCTGCGTCAGCGAGAGAGCTCACTGAGCGTGGTCCTTGGCCCACGCGTCGCGGAGCATCTGGCCAGTAGCGAGCCAGAGATCGCTGCCGCGGTTCCAGTACGTCCACTGGAAGGAGCGCACCTTGCATAGGCCAGAGAGCGAGCAGCAACTGCGCATGTCGCGCTGGGCCGCCTCTCCAAACCTCAGCGCATGCCACCCGCCAACCTTTCCCGCGCCGGGCAACACCTCCCACCCCCCTGGGCGGCGTTCAGCTGCGCTGAAGATTGAGGAGACAGCGCCTACGCAAACAAACGCGTTGCACGTCGTTCATCTGGCCTGCCTTGTTGCGGAGAAGGACAGACCCCACCGTCTTCGCAATGCCCTTGCCGACCGCCTTGCGCAGGTCGCCCCACGCGCGGTCGATCACCTGGGTGCCGCACTTCACCCACAAGCGCTTCGTCCCGCTGGGCTTGCTCTGGTCAGGGACGTCGTGGTAGCGGATCTTCGTGAATGCCGGCTTCAGCCACACCCACTTCCCGCCAACCCGCACCCTTTTCTTCTTGTGCACGACCCAGTCGTGCAAGACGCCATCGACTTTCATCTTGTAGGACCTCGCCCCGTCCGTGTGGAGGATGACGCGGCGGTGCTTTAGCCACTTGGACGCCATGGGCGCCCAATCCCTCTTCCGAATCGGGCCAGGGCCAGGCGCCCTACGCTTGGCCTTCTCTGGCTTCAACCTGAAGAGGACCAAGGACCTGGGGTGCCCCCGCTGCACGATGCCGCCCCACTGCTCCCAGATGATGGGCTTCTGCGTGCGGGGGCCAGCGTCCGGGCCCTCGCCCTTCGCCACGTCGACCTCGTCCGCCTCCGCGTCCGCCCACTCGAGCGCGTTGCCGTCCTGGTCATGGCCAAAGGAGATGTTCCTCTCGTGGGAGTTGACGTACTTGGCGCGGGCTGCATACAGCGCAGAGTAAATGCCCTCTGTCATCTTGTGGTTGTTCTTCAACAAGAGGCGGGCGGACGTCTGCGAGCACTGGGCCACGGCGCAGAACAGCACGGCGGCCTGGTCCGCCAAGCGCCCCCCCGACGACCCCGTGCCGCATTTGAAGATAGGGTGGAAGGCGTGCGGCATGAGGAAGCGTCGGCAGCAGTCGCTCGAGCATTTGTGGGTCCACCCGCCCTTCTTCTTGCCATGGTCCTTCAAGGGGCCCAGCTTGCCGATCTGGCAGTAGGGGCACTTCGCGCCCTTCCACTCAGGCAAGACCTTGTCCTTCTTCAAGCGGTCGATCACCTGCTTGGCCGTCGCGTTCACGAAGTCCTTCAAGCACCGAGCCCATGCTGCCCTGTCGAGGCGCGACCTGACCGAGGAAGACCCGTGGCGCGTGTATGGGACGTTCTTCGGTTTGCGCAGGAGTGAGCTCTTCTTCGCCTTCTTCATGGGCACGGGCCGCATGGCCATGCGAGCCTTTCCGCGCTTGGCGACTGGCCATGGCTTACCCATGGGCGACGCGCGCGGGGTGGCGGCCGCCTGGCTGCCGACGGGGCTGGCGGGCGGGCTCGGTGGCTTTCTCACACTTGAGCCAAGAACGACAGGGTTCGAATCGACCGAGTGGTGGCAGTGGAAGACGGCAGGTTGAAGACTACACGTGCGATCGCCCACAGAACCCGCTGAGGATGATGCTGTTTCGCACAGTTCACAACCGTCGTAAACAATATGCGTATCCGCGCACATTTCGCATGGGCATTCCTATGTCACTCGCCCAACATATCGCAACGCGGAAGGCATCTACATCTGGAAAGCGAACAAGCATATACATCAATGCATTCATATCAGCTCGCTCCAGCCGTCATAAACAACATGCGTCGCCGCGCACCTTTCGCCTGTGCGTTCCCGCGTCACTTGCCAGGCCAGCTACCGCTGGATCAGTCCGTCTGGTCACCCGGAAGCTGGCTCGCGCCGCCAACGCGCCTCAAGCGCGCCGTTTCCTCGACCAGGTGCTCCAGCTTGTCGTTCTTGCTCTTGGCCTTCTGGAAAGCCTTCTGGTTGTTCTCGGCTGCGCGCTGGTTGTTCTCGGCTGCGCGCTGGGTGGGGGTTCTGTTGTGCATTGTATTGTTGTTGGTGGTGTTGCTGTTGTTTGGTGGTGGTGGTGTGTGTGTGTGTTTAATGATGTGGTTGCGCTATTGCGCGTTGCTAATGGATTACGGTTGTCGTCCGTTGGTGACGTGGTGTATTGGGCGGTACAACGTCGTTGTTCGCCTGTTACGTTGCTGTGGCTATGCGCCTAAGGGCCAAGGAAGTGTTTTAAGTCCACCCCGACACCTGGGCCACGAAGACATCGCGACGCATGTTGAAAAGGTCCTTGCGCTGGCGCTTGACCTGTTGAGCGAGGGCGGCCTTCTCGCCCCGCAAAGCTGCGCGCGTCTTGTGATACTTCCGCAGGTGTCTCTGCGCAGCCTCCCTCAGGTACTGCTTGACCCACGGCTTGGCGATCCAGTTCTTCAAGGACTTGGCGCGCTTGCGATCACGACACCTGTCGGTTTTAGTCTTCACGGCCTTCGCTGATGCAGCTGGCATGGCGTGCTGTGGCGGCAGCGCTGGGGAGAGAAGTAGCAAACAAAAAACAACCACTCGATTCATAACAAACTACGGATGGTTGCACCCAGTTAGGCCGAGGCGGAGGAGGGAGAGGAATATGAGGATGAGGAGGCGGACAAGGAAACTGAGGAGGGAGGAGGGTGAGGGGTAGGAGGAGGATGAGAAAGAAGAGGATGAAGAGGAGTAGGAGGAGGAGGACGAGCAGGATGATGAGGATGATGAGGGTGAGAATGAAGAGGGTAAATAAGAAGATGAGGATGAGGAGGATGAGGAAGAGGAGGAGGAGGAGGATGAAGAATATGATGCGGCTGATGAGGAAGACGAGGAATATGAGGGCGCGGAGGAAGAAGAGGTTGATGAGGATAATAATGATGATGAGGATGATGACAATGATGATGACGATGAGGAAGAATAGGATGATGATGATCAGGAGGCGGACAAGTAAAAGGAGGAGGGCGGATGATGAGGGGTAGGAGTAAGAGAGGAAGATGATGATGATGATGATGATGATGATGATGATGTGCAGGACCAGGAAAAAGAGAGTGAGAAGGATGGGTTGGAGGAGCAGGAGGAGGAGGAGGAGGAGGAGGAGCAATGAGCAATGAGCAATGCGCGGAGAGTCCAAATACGTTACTCAAGCCTCACATCATAGAAGTGGCAGCGCACTCTGCGCGACCCAACTTCGAGGGCAGCGGACTCTGCGCGACCCCCCTGGCAGGACCAGCACTGCTCCCGAACGACGGCGAATCTCGAGCACCGCGCAGGCGCGTAAGAGGATGCGGGAGGAGGACGAGGAGGAGGATCATCGGAATTATCGCGGGACGGGGTGCTGGGGGGGGGGCTGAGCTTATATGGTCAGCGTGGTGCGCGGTTGCCATGGGCCTGACAGTCTTGCCCCTCTGCCGCCCTCCTGCATGAGAGAAAGGAACACCGAGGGGGAGATACACACGCCAGTCGTTTAAAGTAGGCATTTTCGGAGGCCCAAGCCCTCCTTTATTTTAGGTGCCTTCCTACTTCAAAAGTCTAGCGGTTTTCTCTCTTCCCTCTTTTTCAGGGGGCGGGCGGAAGCCCAATATTGGAACGCCTTCTTACTTCGTATTTGTACTTACTTCTTCCGGCCGACGTGTAATATTGTTCATAAGCGTTGCGCGCAAAGCGGTGCTGTCGGGATTGGCGAGCCGTTGCGCGGAACCGGGGAGTCGGGGTTCAGGCAACACTACATGGTTATCCAATTGTGTGGAATACCTACCCGTACCACCAAGTATGTGGAGTTGCATGGTTATCCAACTATGTTATCCCTACGACCATGCATCGCTCGAATAAAGCAGCTGCAAAGCGAGGAAGGAAGCACATCTGGCCTCATGACGAAATAAACGAATGCCCAACACAGGGGGTTGGGGAAGAAAGCAGGATTCACACGGCGGGAGGACAAGACGGGGAGGAGAAAAGGTGCGATGGGAGGAGAATGAGACGCACGAGCAGTGCTCTATTCTAGACAGCTGCCCAACCTGAGGAGGGCTAGGTGGCAACTACATTGGAAGCCCATGCCAAGAGACAGCCTGCTTGCCTCCAGGGTGCCCTGGGTTTTTCTGGATGTCGATGGTTTTGCAATGGGAAGCGCGACGCCCCCACACCACAAATCAATTGGCGTCCTGGGGTCTCAGGGTTGGGTTTCTCGTGGAAGGTTTCTGGTCGTCGAGCTCCCGCTGCACACAAAAGATTATCGCTCACGCGATCTCGCTCTGCCAGGGTGTGCGGGGCGCGCCTGTGGCTGCGGGGCAGCGCGGCGACCGAGGTCGCCGCTGCCCCCGACGGGGGCCGCGCGTGCCGCGCTCCCCCCCAAGCCCCGAGGGCCGCAGCAGAGGCTTGGCATCGCTCGGACGTGTGCATTTTTCCTTCGGCGAGGACCATCGAGGAGCATCCTTGATCATTTGACGAAAAATCCACGCACGAAACCGACAAAAACACAGGAAATGGACGTCCGAGCGATGGCCAGTGGTGGGCAGGAAGAGTTCCGTCACGCGGAGGGGAATTCCTGTCAAACCCGCATGGTGAGGAGGAGCGACTTTCCGAGGGCACCCTCTGCGATCCTTCCCCCTTGGCCCGTCCCTGGCAGCCTTGGCTGGCCGCGCCCTCGCTCGCAGGGTGTCGACGTAGGCCCTTGCATCTTTGCCGTGCGTCCTTACTATACGGGCTGACTGTAACTGTGGCGGGTAAGAAAGTTCAGCCACGCGCAGAGGGCGGGTAGGAGGAGGGGGGAAGGCTTCTTTGAAGCATCCCTCTTTCTTAGAGGGCGCGGGCCTTGCCTTTATGTGCAGGGCCGGCGCCATATAGGAAACGGTCTCTCCGAGTCCAGCAGTGGCGGAGCGTCCTGGCGTGCCTATAGGCCTACCAAAGAATGTTCTACGAACCGTTTGTGGTTTCCACGAAATGTTCCTAGAACATGTCTGGCTGGGACTGTCTTGTTTTAGCACATCGGGCTTATTTTCAAAGATCAGTGTTTTTTGCTCTCAGAAAATTGGGGGGTTTTCGCAGCATTTCGTGGTAGGCCTATAGGAGTACCGGGACGGTCGGTCCCTGCTTAAAAGAGGCAACTCCCCCTCCCCTTACCCCCTCGCGCGAGCCAAGCCGCCAACTGAGTCTGCTGGGCAGGAACAAGTAGAATGCGAAGCACTGCGGTAGCACACCCAGGCATAGCGAGTCGCCGCAGGCCTCCTTCACCAAGGGAGCGAGCGCCGCAGAGACCGCAAAAAACATGCGTGCTCGACGCCTCGGCTTGCCGCCCAATGGCTGCCTCCTGGCCTGCCACTCATATCGGGAGACTCTTCATGGGGGGGGATCCCATGGGGGGTTAGGATCCCAGGGGGGGGATCCCATAGGATCCCCTGGGGACCCCATGGGTGGGCAGGAGGGGATTCATACCCGTCGGGCACGGACGGGGCGTCCAATGGTCGTCAGAAGACGGCTGGATCCACGAGACACGATTTGCACCATATGTCCAGCGACTGGCGGGCACCCGGCCCGAGGTACCCCATGTCGGCCCCCCGTTGTCCACGAGCATAAGGCGGACTGGCATCGCGAGGCGGGGGGGCCACCGGGCGAACGTGAGCAGGAGCAAGCGGATCGGAAAAGCACGATTTAGCCACCTGGGAGCACGTCCACTGACCCGGAGCAGCACGGCATCAAGGCTGGGAGATGATGACGCCTTGCACGAAGAGCTCTATCGCGGTCACGACGGAGCTGCCGCGTCACCATGTGGGGATGGGTGCAGGGACCCATGAAGGTGGCTCCGCAGACCATGGCGCGCACTCGAACAAGTGGTAGGGCTTTCGCCAGTAAGTCGCTATCTCCTCGCGCGCACCGAGGTGGCGAGTGGTCATACCTATAGTCAGTATCACATTCACGATTATTGGTCACCCTGCGCGTCCTCCGCGCTGACAGGGGTGAACAGCTGCAGGCGATTTTCTCGGGACATCTTAGAGATTAAAGAAAATACGTTGGCTTCCACATCGCTCAGCCCGAGGTCATACATCAAGGGAGGACAAACCACCCGGACCCGATAACTGACGTTTACTAAACGGCTCTGGGCGTTTACTGAATAGCCCTGCCCTGTTCGATTCCGTCTGTGGTGCGTTTACTAAACGGCTTCGCGTGTCGGGGTGAGTTTTACGGGGGGATTTCCTGCCCTCTAATTGAATTGTCGGAATCCGACCCCCGACTCGTCCGCCTCGCCTACTCCCTGATTGTGGTGACGTTTGCCCGGCCAGCCTCTTTCTAGCCCTGTCTCTATCGAGCTCGAGCTTGTACCCGATCGTAGCGGATCTAGCCCCCACGAGGTCAAGCGAATCTGATGCTCAGTCGAATGTTTTTGTTGCCGGCGGACGGAAGTCGTGTCCTTCTGTTCTGCGGTCGCGTTCATGGTGGTGAAGCAATTGGTTATGGTGGCAGTGGTAGTGGTAGCAGTGCTTTTGTAGGACATGCATTGGATCTTCTTGGCGGGGATCGCCCGCTGAATGTTTGAAACGTTCGACCGCGTTGCATGAGCAGCTGACTCGCTAGACATCTTCGACGCGTACACAATCCGAGCAATGGCGCCTGCGTTTGACCTTTGAGGACCCTGCTCCAGATTATCGCGCGTCCGCTGCTGGCTACGAGCAGGGAGGAGAAGGAGGCGGATCGAGCAGAGGTGGCCGAAGATGCTGGGCGTCTAACCTCTCCCTGCCGCTCCAGCTGCTGCAACTCCTCCCCCCTCGCCCTTGCGCACCTCGCCCTCGCCCTCTCGCTGGCCTCGCCCTCCCCGCCCGCCGCCCGCCTCCTCGGCCCTCGCCCCCCCCGCTCGCCGCCCCGCCTTCGGCCGGCCGCCGCATCGCCTCCGCCCCGCCGCCGCGGCCGCCCCGTCGCCGCGGGTCCGCGGCCCGCGGCGGCCCCCCGCGGCCCCCTCGCGCGCCCCGCCCGCCTCCGATCGGCCTCTCGGCCCCCGCCCGCCGGCACCGGCCTCTGGCCAGCCGCCGCAGCCGCAGGGAGGGCAGGAAGGTGAGGTCGTCGTCGTCGTCGTCGTCGTCGTCGATGTCGTCGTCCTCGTCTTCGTCCTCGTCCTCGTGTTCGTCGTCGTCGCCGTCCTCGTCGTCCTCCTCCTCCTCCTCGTCGTCGTCGTCGCAGACGTCGTCGGCCCGCCGCCCGCCGAAGAGGCGGCCCCGCCGCCGCCGAGCGGCCTGGCGCCCGACGGCCTGGCCTTCCGCTGAGCCGGGGGCGCGGCCCTCGGCCCGTCGGCGCGCTGCCGCGCCCCGCTGAGCGGCCGGCCCTGCGCCGAGCGGCCGCGGGCGGCCCCTGTGGCATCCTCCCTCCTCCATCCATGCTCCTCCCCTCATCCTCCTCCTCCTCCTCCTCCTCCTCCTCCTCCTACTCCCTCTCTCCCTCCTCCTCCTCCTCCTCCTCTTCCTCCTCCATCCTCCTCCTCCTCCTCCTCCTTCTCCTCCTCCTCCTCCTCCTCCTCCTCCTCCGCCTCCTCCGCCTCCTCCTCCGGCTCCACCCACGGCCCGAGCGGCTGTGTCCACATGGCCTTCCTGTCCATGTCGGTAAACTTCTCACGCGCTCCACAGCCCCACAACAGAACAACTCACCTAGGTCCATCCACATGCGCCCACCCGCCGCCAATTTCGGCATTCCCCTGGCGCGCCTCGAGGCCCAACAGGAATACCCCCCTTCTTCACCCCTCCTGCCTTGAGATATTCACGCATGGGCATGGTCGCGTCCTTCGCCAGGATATTTTTTCTGTTCGCCGACGGATGTCTGCGGACTTGGGTCCACCAACTGGCCCCATCGTGCAATCTTCAATTAGACAGGGTAGCTGCGAACATTGGAAGAGGATGTGGCGGATGAGCAGGAGGATGAGCGGGAAACAGAGCAGAGAGGGATGAGGAGGAGGAGGAGGAGGAGGAGGAGGAGCAAGAGGAGGAGGATCAGTAGCAGCAGCAACAGGGACGGGAGCAGGAGGATCGCCAGGAACGGGATGACCAGGAGAAGGCAGATGAGAGAAAGGAGGGGGCGACAGCGACGAGGAAAGCATCGAATCCAAGAGTGTGGCCCGACTCGGGGCGGGACCACCACTCCGAACGACAGGGGCGCAGCGCCGATCCCGACAGGAGGCCAATGCTGCAGCTGGAGCTCCAGTGTTCGGAGGGGCAGCGTTCCGAATGGAGACGCGTACACCCTCGTGCGGCATCAGTTGTTGAGCCCCCCTTTGTGCCCTCAGAAGCAACGCCGCGCGGGGGAAGCGGCGCCCGGCACAGGATGCGGGTAGGGAGGAACGCAGTTCTGACATCGAGTATGTGTGCAGGGGGGGGGGAGGAAGGGGCGTGGGACGAGTCAATGCAGGTGGTGTGTCCGAGCCACGTCTGCCCCTCCCACCCATCCCTTCACACTGCGCTGCATTCTTTCCTGCTCGCCGACTTGGGTGTCCTCGAAGTCCACAGCGAGTGCTGGGCTTGACCCACCGTCTGCTGCGTACACGCAACTTTTTTTGGGCACCTCTGAGGAAGCTGGGGTAGAGGAGATGGAGGAGGAGGAAGAGGAGCAGGAGGAGGAGAAGGATGAGCTGGATGCGTATGAGCAGGAAGCGCTGGAGAAGAGGATCAGGATCAGGAACGAGGACGAAGAGAAGGAGGAGCAGGATAACAATGATGAGCAGGATGACAAAGAGGGGGGCGGCAACGACGGGGAAGGAATCCGATCCAGAAAAGTGACCGTTGCCTGGCCCAGATCGACTCTTGGACATGCGACGTCTTGATTTGTTCAGCACACGATCCCCGCAAGTCCCGGCCCTTTCTCAGGGACCGGTTTTTCGTCCTGACTCGTGTGTTGACGGTCCTGGGGCCCAGTGAGGGCCCACAAAGGCCGAAAGCGGGGACATATTCCCCGACCTGTTCTTGTTCAGGACGCGAGATGCTCGAGCTTTCAACTTGATCGATGGGAGCGAAGCGCTGATCATGAAATGTGGAAAGCGCTGCAGCGGGATCACCATTGCTGATGGATGAAAAACCGGGACCGTCGCATGAGAAACAACATAGCGTAGTTAGACAATTTTGTGTGAGGCCTGAGTATGGAAAGAACAGTACGCGAAGTAGGCGGGAGCACACGACCGTATTGTCTTGAGAGGAAAGAGGTGGAATCGTCGAGGGGCGAGAGAGAAGAGGGTAACTTGGGGTGGGTTGGCAGGGAGAGGGGTCGGGCAAGGGGAGAGGGAGTGAGGCCGAGGGGAGGGGGGATGGATGGAGCTCGTCCAACGAGAATCGAAGAAGTCTCCCTCTCATCCCTCTCCACCTTCTCTATCTCGATAACTCTCTCTCCCTATCCCTTCTTGTCCGCATCCCCGTTCCCCTTCTCTACCTCCTCCCCTCTCCTGGTCCCCTCCCCCCGCTCCTCGCCGTCCCCCCCCGCCCGCGCGACCCCCTGCTCGCCCCCCCCTTCCCCCCGTAGGCGTTCCCAGGGTTGTCCGTCGACCCGGCATCTGGAGGTTCGCCCTTGGGCGGAGCTCCCCGGGCCTCGAGAGCAGCTCTGCGCAGGGGGTCCTGCCAAGGGACCTCCAGTGCCGCGATGGCCCTCTTCGGGCCTTTTGCTCTGGTCCTCCCCGATCTCCCGCCTCCCTCCTCCCCTCGCCCCTCGTCCTTCCTCCGTCTCTCGAGGCCTCCTAGATGGGGTCCGAGCAGATGTGGTAGGGGGATCGCGCCGCATCGACGATGCATCGAGGATGCGGCTCGATGTGGAGTCCGTGTTTTCCCACGCCGGCGTCGCCGATGCATCGCCGACGTCGCCGATGCGCCGCCGATGCATCGCCGATGCATCGCCGATGCGGCGCCATCCTTCAACCCCATCTACTCGGACCCCACCAAGGAGGCCTCTAGTCTCGCCCTCTCCTCCTCCTCATCCTCCTCCTCTTCCTCCTCTTCCTCCTCCTCCTCCTCCTCCTCCTCCTCCTCCTCCTCCTCCAGACGTCGGGGGACTTGTTCGCAGCGGCGCGGGCTCCCAGAGGCCTAGAGCTCCTCTCCCCGGGGGGTTGGCGCCTCTCTCGGCGGCGCGCCCGGGGGGCGGAAGAGCGCGAAGGGGCGGGCCTCCTCAGAAGGCTCGGAAGGCCTCTGGCCTTATGATCAGTTTTTCTGTGTTTTCGGGGAAGGCTTACAGCGACAACGTGGAGGGTGCGGGCCTTCTCAGAGGGCTCGGAAGCTCCCCGTCCCTCCTCCTCCTCCTCCTCCTCCTCCTCCTCCTCCTCCTCCTCCTCCTCCTCTTCCTCCCTCCTCCCCCTCCTCCTCCTCCCCCTCCTCCTCCTCCTCCTCCTCCTCCTCTTCAGATCCTCCCTTCTCCACTCTCATGCCTGCCGACCTCCGTGGAGGGTGCGGGGGCAGCCATCGAGACTCCCGGGACGCCGTGCGCAGTTCCAGGAAGCCCACACATCGATCACAGGGGGGAAAGTGGCGGACGTCCTCCTCCTCCTCCTCCTCCTCCTCCTCCTCCTCCTCCTCCTCCTCCCTCCTCCTCCCCCTTCCCCTCCTCCCCCTCCTCCCCCTCCTGCTCCTCCTCTCGCTCGTCCTGCGTCGTTTTCCGACGGGCCGGAAGAATGAGGGGGGGAGGGGACTCTTGGGAGCCGTACGCAGCTCCAGGAAACCCACATCGATCACATGCGGAAAAAGGAGCGTGAGGCCAGGGCGGAAGGTCCAGACGAATGAGAGGGTGGGGAAGGCTGGAGAGGTTTCTGAGAGGCCCCGCCACCTTCTGAGAGTCCCCTCCCCCCCGCCATTGCTCGCCGCCGGTCCTCGGCGGCCCGATGAGGCGTCTCCCTCGACGGCCCCGCGCGCCCGGCGAGGACCCCTCCCCCGGGAGGCAGGGCTTCTGCCAGGCGCCCCTCGCCGCGGTGCGCTGTCGCGCGGCGCGGGGGGGGGGGGGCCTGGGCGCGCCGCCCCCCGAGAGCATCGCGGAGTCCCCGGCCCAGCGCGTCGAGCTGCGCCCAGTCGTGGCGGCCTGGGCCTCGAGGGGCCCACGGGGAGCTGCTGCTGCGCCCAGGGCCCCTCCGCTCGCCCGGGGGGGGGGGAGCGGGCCCCGAGGGGAGGACAGCAGGGCCTGGTGTTTTTTATCGTTTCCTGCGGGCCCTCGCGGCCCTCACGGGCCCCGGGCCCGTCGGAAAACGACGCAGGACGAGCGAGAGGAGGAGCAGGAGGGGGAGGAGGGGGGAGGGGAAGGGGAGGAGGAGGAGGAGGAGGAGGAGGAGGAGGAGGAGGAGGAGGAGGAGGAGGAGGAGGAGGAGGAGGACAGGAGGCGGAGGAGGAGGAGGAGGAGGAGGAGGAGGAGGAGGAGGAGGAGGAGGGAGGAGGAGGAGGAGGAGGAGGAGGAGGAGGAGGAGGAGGAGGAGGAGGAGGGTCATGGGGAAAGGTCCCGGGGCCCAGGGCCCCCGTTGAACCCTCGGGACCCGCCTCCCCGATGCGAGCTCCGTCCTCCTCGACCCTCCCCGCTAGCATGGCTCCTCGAGGAATTGATTTAAGTTGGTTCAACCTACCTTAGCCTTGATCACCAGAAAGAGTTTCGAGCACCAGGAAAGTGCCGAAATTTGAGGGTTTTCACGTGTCGGGCCCTGGGAGACACTTGTTCGACACTGTTTCGACACTGTTTCGACATTTTTCTGGGTGCTCGAAATCATTTCTTGGATGTGGTCTTTCAGTACGATGGGAACAACAGAAGCCTCGATCCTCTCTCCCCCGACCACCTGCGCTGCAGCTCAATTCGCTCCCTGGCGCGGTGCGAAAGATTGCCGCGCCGGGTCCCCCCTGGCCCCACTCAGACGCAACTCGGGGGCGGCAGCGAGGGGGGTGATTAGTTTGGGGGATGGTATCCTGGCGGGGAGCATAACGGTTCAGTAGATCTCATGGCGCATCTTCTTGTTTCAATGCGTCCCTGCCCCCCTCCCCCCTGGGCCGCGCACATGCCGCTGGCCACGATGTGCGCCCCCCCCTCTTGCACACCACCCTCTTGGCCGCCCCCAGCTGGCCCCACTCAGACGCAACGCGTTGGGGGGGGTAGGCTCAGGGGGGACGCATCGACCACCGATCGCCCACTGCTCACCGAGAGAGCCCCAGCCCGCCCAGGAGCGCGCGGTGTCGCTATCGGGGGTGTTTCATCCTGACTCGTGTGTGACGGTCCCGAGGCCCGGTCAGGACCCCCGGAGGTCGAAAATAGTGAGAAACTTCCCGTCGCGATTTCTTCACAACGCGAGGGGGTCTGGGTATCGATGATCAGCCAGTACTTTCTGGTCAAATCTCGGGTCTACGGCGGCCGTTCGGGACGATCTGGCGCAGCTGCTGGAGAAGGCATCCCGAGGCTGGAGAGCCGTCGGTTTCATGTGATTTCACGTCGATTCCGTGTCGATCTCGAGGCCATCGGCGATCAATCACCGATCCCATGTCGATGTTCCCCCCCTTGGGCCAGCTCTCCCCGAACTTTGCCCCTCAGCAGTCTAGTAGGGGATCGACTGATGGATCGATTCACCCCAGAGTTGACATGATCGTCGAAGTTGCAAAAAATCTTATCATTCGTAGAACTACGCGCGTGAGACGTATCTGTGTGTAGATTCTTCGGACCAGTCCATTCAAGCGTAAATCAATCATGCAGCCGATCTCCTACTCGAATCGCTGCCCCTCACTCATCGCGCAACTGCCCGCGCAACTGCCCCCACCGCCGTAGGCGGCGGGGGCGCGGAGGACCCCCCCCTTCCGCGCGCGAATTGGCGGCGCCCCGCCGTGTGTTATGCCAATCGGTTGTCGCTCTGCTCGCGCGGGCTGCGGGGCGGTCTGGCCGTGCGGGCGCTGCCGCGGGGCACGCCGTCCCCCGCCGCCCGCTGCGGAGCAGGAGGAGGAGGAGGAGGAGGAGGAGGAGGAGGAGGAGGAGGAGGAGGAAGGAGCACGAGGAGGCCGGGGAGGAGGAGGGAGAGGGGGAGGGGAGGAGGAGGAGGAGGAGGAGGAGGAGGAGGAGGAGGAGGAGGAGGAGGAGGAGGAGGAGGAGGAGGAGGAGGAAGAGGCAGAGGAGGGGGAGGAGGCCGAGGAGGCAGAGGCGGAGGAGAAGGAGGAGGAGGAGGAGGTCTTTCTCCTCCTCCTCCTCCTCCTCCTCCTCCTCTGCCGTATCCCCCTCACCTGCCTCCTCCTCTGCCTGCCTCCTCAGCTACCTGCCTCCTCAAGGTCATCCTCCCCTGCCTTCTCCGATTCATCCTGTCTCTTCTTCGCCTTCTTCGTTTCCTATTTCTGCCCATCCGCTGGAGGAGGAGGAGGTTAAGGAGGAGGACGCGGTCCCCCTCCTCCTCGCCTTTTTGTTCCTCCAAAGAATGCGAACAGGTAAGTTTGAAAGTTCAGCCAGGTGCCCAGCGAGAGCAGCGCTCCCGCGGAAAAAAGCCCACCATCTGGGCACTGTCTTAGTATTTTTACGTTTCTGCTCGTTGAAAGGTGAGGAAGCCTCGCGCACGAGCCCCGTGTTGGAACGGAACTCATCCATCAGGCAACATCCATCAGCACGTCATTACAACAACAGTGTGCGCAATTCAGTTGCAGGTGGCAACGACGGGGTCTTAGCGTAGGGCTGGCGTAGACATTGAATGATATACCAGCCTGCTTCACCAGAATGGGACTGACTGTGGACGGATTGCGCCTGGAATGCAGGCGGGTTGCGTAGGCGGGTAGTAGTGCAGGTGGGCTGCAAACTGCAGGCGGTTTGGCCAGCCCCGTTTTGTAGTGAGACCTTTGAACATCATTCAAGACACATTTGAGCATGTGCACCGCCTTCCATCCATGTAATTGCTGCAAGCTTTCAAGGTCCGATTGTAGTTTGTCCAATGTCGTGGGACTCTAGTTCTAGAGTGTTCACTCGTTTGTGCTTGCAAGAACTTGTAGTCTGCAGACCAGCTCCTGCTGCAAAGACATGTGTATTACGCGGTTGGCGGCGGTGAGAAAATGTGTCCCGTGCCTTGCAGCATCACACGCACCCAATCATCCCATCGCCTTCGTTGTGGTGCGACGCATCCACTCGCGCACTATTTGAGCTCTCCAAGTGTCAGTCAGGCTCAGTCGGTGCAAGCACGCATCAGATGCACATAAGAAACACGTGTACTCGCCAGGGCGACGGGTGTCCCTGCGCATCTCCATCTGTGTATCCGTAGACGTGTGCCACGCGACGACGAATGCACACACACTCAGACTCACACGCACGCGTGCGGAGAAGCATGACCGTGCGCGCACCTTTGCGCACGTGGACCTTCCACCCATACCAGAGTGAGGGGGCCGAACGGTCACTTGCCGTCCCTGGTCGCGTAGCTGAAGAGGGGTTCCGCGGTCGGATTGTTGCATCTCTGAAGTCTAATCATCGTGGATCCCCGCCCTCGGGGCCCCGGGCGCCGTGCCGAGCCTGCAGGTGTTCGACCTCGACGACAGCCGCGTGGGGGACGAGGGCGCGGCCGCCCTGGCGGAGGCCCTCGGGGCCCCCGGGCGCCCTGCCGAGCCTGCATGCCTTCGACCTCAGGTCCAACCGCGTGGGGGACGAGGGCGCGCGTGCGGCGCTGCGCGCGGCGTGGACCGCGGGCGGCGGGCCCGAGGGCGGCGAGGTCGAGGTGCCGCTCGTTGGCGATGTCCCGAGGCGCTTGCCCGTCCGAGGGCCTGCCCGTTCGGAGTCTCTGGCGCCCCCGCTGCACTGGTCCAGCTCCTCGCCCGCGCCGCCCGCTTCCCGTCGGACGTGAGAGGGGTAGGCGACGATGTCTACACGTGTCCACGGGCCTCCGTACGATCACCGAGGGCCGGCCAGGGAGTGTGCTGGTTCTGGCGGGAGGTCCTCGCAGGGTTCGAGGGCCCAGGCTCACAATGATTTTTGCAAGGCGCGTGCTACCCGGGAAGGGGAAAGCGCCCATCTCAGAGTTAATTTCGCCCACGGCGGCCACGAAGGCAAAGTGGGCGCAGGTGTTGGGCGTCTCCGATGCCTTTCTTGGGGCAGCCGCCGCCCAAGGGACCGCCTGCGGCAGGGCCTGGTTCCGTCCCTCTGGTCGGCCTGTCCGACTCATTTTGCCATCGCTCGAGGAAGCGTTTGCTTCTCACGGGTTCGCTTCCGCCGAGGAGGCCCGCCAGAGAGGTCGCCTTGCGGTGGCTGAAATAGCGGCGAGGGCCGCCGCTCAGCGCGAGGAGGTTGAACCCTAGCCCCGTTGCCACGAGGCTGAGTCGGGGCCGCAGACCATCCTGGGCGCCCCATGCGCCCGTCCGAATTCATTTGCGAGCAAGCCGTCTGGCCCGAAGTGTTAAAGTATGCCCTCACTGTATCGCGAGGGCGAAGCAGGAGGAGGAGCGAAGACGACAACAGCTCACAATCATAAGCTTTCGGAGGCCCTCGCGGAAAATATCTAGGGTTGCGATGTCGGAAACGCTGCCAGGCGAGCCCAGTGGCGAACCTCCTGATCAGGACGAGCGACTTGCCCAGGGTACCCTTGCATCCGTGTTTCTCCAGTCGCCCCCGCTGGCCAGCCAGCTAACCGCAATGATCACCAATGTCGTCCCCCTCCACGGCGACGGCGGCCAGCGGCCTCGACGGCGACGGTGGCCAGAGGCCTCGACGGCGACTGCGGCCAGCGGCCCCGACGGCGACGGCGATGGCAAACCGGTAGGACCGAAACGGAGGCGGGAAGAATTGGTACGACGACCGACATCAAGTCTTGCCCGTTTTGAACAAGACTCGTTGTTAGCGTCGTTGCAGCCTTTGTCCATTCGCGACAGAAGGTCGCTTGCCCACCAGCTGCTTGTGTCGATGTTGGACATCTCCTGCTGATGGGCATCGCGTCCGTTTCGGGCGCGAAGGCCAAAGGCGACGGCGACGCCGGTGACCGGACGGGGCTAGGACGAGGAGAGGAAACCGTGCCAGAGCGTTCCGGAACGCTTTCGGAGCCTCCTGGAACGCTCTGAGAAGGCCGCGGCGCCCGAAACATCACACTGAGCCGCCAGCTCTCACAGATTCTCGATTTGTCCTTACCCGATTTTCTTTTCGGATTTGAGGAGGAGGAGGAGGCGGAGGAGGAGGAGGCGGAGTAGGAGGAGGAGGAATGGAGGAGGAGGGGGAAGACGAGGAGGAGAAGGATGAGTGGGAAGACGAGGAGGAGAAGGAGGAGGAACACGAGGACGAGTAGGAGGAGGAGAAGGAGGAGGAGGAGGAGGAGGAGGAGGAGGAGGAGGAGGAAGGGGCTTCGTCTTAGCAGGCGACGGGGACGGCGACGGCGGTGACGCAGACCTCGGCAGCGGCCGCGGCGGCCGCGCCGACTGCCCTGCAGGGTGCGCTGGCCCCGCCCGGCGGGCCCGCGGGGCCCATGCGTGGCGCGGGCGGCTCCAGGGCCGCCGCCGCGGGGCGCCGCGGCCGGCCACGGCGTCTTTTGCGGACGCGGGGGGGGGCAGCTCGCAATTCTCGGCGATCGTGAGTAGTCCTCCCCCTCCTCCTCCCCCTCCTCCTCCGCCTCCTGCTCCATCTGCCTCCTCCCCCTCCTCCTCCGCCTCCTCCTCCCTCTGCCTCCTCCTCCTCCTCCGCCTGCTCCTCCCTCTGCCTCCTCCTCCCTCTGCCTCTTCCTCCTCCTCCTCCTCCTCCTCCTCCTCCTGCTCCTCCTCCTGCTTCTCCTCTCCTCCTCCTTCTCCTCCTCCTCCTCCTCCTCCTCCTCCTCTAGCAGGCGATGGCCGGCGGGCTGGCGGCGCCGCCGCCAGCAGACGGCGGCGAAGGCGGCCCCCGGGAGGGGGCAGCGGGCGGAGGGTGGAAGGACGAGGGTTTCGGGGGCGTCAGAGATTGGGGCGATGGCTGGGGGGGGGGGGGGCAGGGGAACGAACAATGACATAAACAATAAAATTCGGGGACGTCCACGCACGACGGGGGCGACGTCTGGGGGGGGGGGGGGGGCAGACAGTCGAAGAAGAGAAAACGGCATAAGCAGAAACTGTTGGCGCTCCGCGCGGATCTCTTGGATCCGCGCTGGGCCCCCAGCGGCGCCTCTGGCGCCGCACCTGGTGCGCTCCGCACGCCAGGGAGGGGGGTCCAGCGCGGATCCGAGAAATCCGCGCGGACCTCTTGGTTTTCTGGTTTATGTAAGTTTTCGTTCCCCAAGAGAGGGCATACAGTCAACCCGCATAGTAAGGATCGGCCACCTTCTCGAGGGTACTCTTGCATCTTTGCCTTCACGGTCCATCCTTGGCCACGTTTGTTGGCCGCGCTCCGCTCGAGAAGCTTCGAAATGGACGTTCGAGGCCCTGGCATCCTTATCGCGCATCCTTGTGATACGGGCCGACTGTCTTTTGGACGGAGCCATGACATCTCTCCGAATATTTTGGACCGCTCTTTTCGAAGCGGGTGGTTTGGGCGGACCCCACATGGAAGGTGAGTCTACAAAATGCATCAAAAGGTGCCTCGTGGGGACCCTCGTGGAGCCAACATGGGGCCACACAAGGAAACCCAACGTGCCCTTCTAGGACACTTTTCTTCGTACCCGCATCAAGGTCACCCCCATTATCATCCGCCCGGTATTATTCTTGCAATACCCCCCTTGGTCCCCCTCGTCCTCTCACGTGCCTTGGGTCATGGAATGCGAACCCCCTTCCCGGACTCCGCCCCCGTCTTTGGCCGCCCGCGAGAGGAAGATGAGGAGCAATGCAGGAGGAAAGTACGACGACGAGGAGGACATCAAACGACGAGGACAGTACGATGACGAGGAGTAACGCAGGGGGATGCAGAGGGGGGTGACAAGGACGATGGAGTGGAGGGCGTGGAGGAGGAGGAGCAGGAGTAGCAGGGGGAGCAGGAGGAGCAGGGTGAGGAGGAGCCAGTGGAGCACTAGAGCAACGAACGACGACGAGGAAGAATCAGAGGGGTGGAGTGGGGATATATGACCTAGGCTCCCGACGTGCTGATTTTTTCATAACGCCGACCATCAAGGGTCTCGACCCATCCCCCAGGACGCGTTTTTCATCCTGAGTCGTTATTTTGCGGTCCCGAGGCCGGTAAGGACCCCGAGAGGCCGAAAACGTGGAAAAAAAAACTCCCGTCGTGATTTTGTGTTCTGCCCGAGGGGGTCTGGGAAGGGTGCTGGGCCTGTTTCCCACCACCACCACCCTAAGCTGGAGGGGGAGGGGGTCCTCCTCCTCCCCCTCCTCCTCCTCCGCCGCCTCCTCCTGTTCCTCCTCCTCCTCGTCCTCTTCCTCCTCGTCCTCCTCCTCTTTCCCCCTCTAACTTATGGTGGTGGTGGTGGTGGAAAACAGGCCCATCAAGAGGGAGAAGGGAGGACCCTCCTCCCCCTAGGGAGGTCCTCGGACGCTCGTCGGGGGGGGGGGGCTCTCGGTCTCCTCTCTTTCGGGAGGTACTCCTCGGGCGTGCCAGAGAGCGGCCTTTTGCGAAGGCCCTCCCTGGAGATGTGTCGGGGCGTATCCGGGAGGGGGGAAGGCCTCGGACAGGGCTAGGACGAGGATATATTGGAGTCGGGCGTGACCCCCTACAGGAGGAAGATGCAAACGTATTCAAAAAGAAATGGTTTGGGGAATATGTTTGGCCATTTGGGAATATGTTTTGACTATTATGTTTTGTTTCTCGAAAATGCGCCTACATGAGGACATGCCCGACCTAAGACTAGAATGAGGATAAATGTGTTCTGGAGCGCTCCAGAACGCTCTCAGAGCACTCCAGAATGGTCTGAGAAGGCCACACATCTTAGAGATTCTCGGTTTCTCCTCACCCGAATGTATCCTCGTCTTGACCTCGTCTGAAATCTCGCTTGGGGAAACCGAGAGGCCCGAGAGGTACCAATACGGCTACTCACAGGACCTCTCCTGGGATGCGGTTTGGCCAGAATCTCGAGGCGAAGCCAGCGGTGTCGACGAGATCTTCCCGGGAGGCCCCCAGAACAGGCGAGAGCGAGGCAAGGGTAGCAGTGTGGGCACCGCACCGAGGCTCCAGCTCAACGGTGCTTTTGCGATTTCGTGGACCCCTTTCGTTTGGAGTTCGCCTCGCGGCGAAGGCAGAACGAAGACTGAACGAATGACAGCGAGGAAAAACAAAAAGACACGACAAACACCGTTGAATCTGAGAAAAACCGAGGCTGGCCCAGGACTAGTTCCGTGTCAAAGTAGCCGAACCCCACCCGAATCCTTCCGAAACCATCCAGGAAGGGTTCCAGGAGGGTTTTCGGAGGGGTTCGGGAGGGTTTTCGAAGGTTTTCGTCGCTTTGGGGGAGGACCAGTCCCCTTGCGAACCCTGGGCTTTCTAAGTTTGCTTAGCTCGAGCCCTGCCAGGTACCTTTTGCGCTTTTTCTTGCTGGTTGGCCCTTCGCGCCCGGCCGGAGGCCGGCGGCACGAGAGGGCCGGCGGCCGTAGTTTTCCCACGGGGCTGCGGCACGTTTCGTCCCGCCCAGGGAGGTTTACAGTTCGGAGGTTGATAGACCTCCTACCCTGACACGACGATTAGCGAATTGGCCTTTTTCGGTCCGTCATTTTTGCGGCTTCAGGTCCGTCGGTTTCGGTCCTAGGCCGTTTTCTTTAAAGGTAGGTTTGCTAAAGGGAGGTTTGTCCACCGCCAAACAGTGGGGGCCCATGCCAAGAAACACCCTGCTTGCCTCCAGGGTGCCCTGGGCTTCTTGGGCTTCGATGGTTCTGCGATGGCGAGCGTGGCGTTCCGAGGCCAAGAATCCAGGGACGTCGTGGGATCGCAGGGTTGGGTTTATTGTGCAAGGTTTCTTGTGGACTGGCCTCCATTGTAAGTCGGACATGTCCCTCTACAGGAGGAATGGTCAAAAACATGATTCATCTTTATTCCCACATCCTGAGTGGGGTTCTTGTTTTCCCAGAACATTCTATCCTTCTCCCTCCCGCCTCCCGCATCCCCTCCCCTCCAGTGAGGCCCCGCCTGAGCGAGCAGGGTATCGGAAACCCATACTATTTACATGGTTTCGTGCTCCTCCCACCCCTCCAGAGATGCCCCGACTGAGCGGGGAGGGTATCGGAAAACATTACGATTTACATGGTTTCGTGCCCCTCCCACCCCTCCAGGAAGGCCCCGTCTGAGCGAGGAGGGTAACGGAAACCAATACGATTTACATGGTTTCGTGCCCCTCCCACCCTCCAGGGAGGCCCCGTCTGAGCGAGGAGGGTATCGGACACCCACACTATTTACATGGTTTCGTGCCCCTCCCTCCCCTCCAGGGAGGCCCCGCCTGAGCGAGGAGGGTTTCGGAAACCCGTACTATTTACATGGTTTCGTGCCCCTCCCACCCCTCCAGGGAGGCCCCGTCTGAGCGAGGAGGGTATCGGAAAGCAATACTATTTACATGGTGTCGTGCTCCTGCCACCCCTCCAGGGAGGCCCTGCCTGAGCGAAGAGGGCATCGGACACCCATATTAGTTTCATGGTTTCGTGCTCCTCCCATCCCTCCAGGGAGGCCCCGCCTGAGCGAGGAGGGAATCGGAAACCCATACTATTTACATGGTTTCGTGCCCTTCCCACCTCTCCAGGGAGGCCCCGCCTGAGCGAGGAGGGTATCGGAAACCCATATTAGTTTCATGATTTCGTGCTCCTCCCATCCCTCCAGGGAGGCCCCGCCTGAGCGAGGAGGGAATCGGAAACCCATACTATTTACATGGTTCCCTTCCCACCTCTCCAGGGAGGCCCCGCCTGAGCGAGGAGGGTATCGGAAACCCGTGCTATTTACCTGGTTTCGTGCCCCTCCCTCCCCTCCAGGGAGGCTCCGCCTGAGCGAGGCGGGTATTGGAAACCCATACTATTTACATGGTTTCGTGCTCCTCCCACCTCTCCAGAAAAGCTCCGCCTGAGCGAGGAGGGTATCGCAAACCCATACTATTTACATGGTTTCGTGCCAGTCCCTGCCCTCCAGGGAGGCCCCGTCTGAGCGAGGAGGTATCGGACACCCGTACTATTTGCATGGTTTCGTGCCCCTCCCATCCCTCCAGGGAGGCCCCGTCTGAGCGAGGAGGGTATCGGTAACCAATACTATTTACATGGTTTCGTGCCCCTCCCACCCCTCCAGGGAGGCCCCGCCTGAGCGAAGAGGGCATCGGAAACCCATACTATTTACATGGTTTCGTGCCCTTCACACCTCTCCAGGGAGGCCCCGCCTGAGCGAGGAGGGTGTCGGAAACCCATACTATTTACAAGGCTTCGTTTCCTGAGCACCTGTCCTCCCTCCTCCTTTCTTTCGTCTGCCCTTTTGTGCGTACTTACTCGTTCGATGAGCTTCTCCTTCGTGTTGATGTTGTCGTACCCCATGGGTCCCACGAAACCGTTAATCTCTTTCTGTGGGGAACTCCGTTAGCATAATTTTTTCAAGTGTGGGGACGATATTCTGATTATTTCCTGCTATTTCTGAGTTCTTTGGTGTGTCTTACTTTCGCCCAGCATCCGTCTGTAGGAGGACATGCCCGACCTAAATAAAGGTGGACGCGGGACTCCGCCCCACGCCCGCGGCCACGTGCCGGACGGACGTTCCCTCGCTCGCCTCGGGGCTCCAAGAGGCGGGGATCAACGCAAGCGGGGGTCCGTCAGAGCGCCAGATCTGGCAGGATCCTGCAGGGCCAGGGGTGCACTGGCCGGGGTCTGGGTGCAGGATCCTGCAGGAGCCCGCTGGGGGTCTTGCAGGATTTTGCAGAGCCTGACTGGCTCGTGGCTGGATTGGCCCGGGCCAGTCGATATCCGGTCGCCCTGGACCCCGCGTTCACTCAGGAGCGAAAGAAGGACGTACATGTACATGAATCCACGCTGGTTTCGAGAGTTCGCATTGCGCGAATGTTCGTGTCGCGCGGCAGGTCTCGCGGGTCAAGGAGCCGTGTTCATGTACATAGCTGGGCGCGTACGTCCTTTGTGGGCTCCCCATTCACCAAGACTTGGCGTCGCTGAGACGCGTGCTTTTTTTTCTCCTGGGCGAGGACCATCGAGGGTCATTCTGGATCCTCTCGCGAGAAGTCTCACAGGGCCGACAGTGTCCGGGGAATAGACGCCCGAGCGGTGGCCAGAAGGTCTGGAGGATCGACTTGGGAAGGTTGCCAGAGCTTTTCCGAGCCCGGCCCGTGGCCTCTCGACCCTTCCCCAGAGATGCCCGCGCTGTGGGAAGAAACAACCAAACTACACAACGGGTGGGTCCCTCCTGCAGGCCTCTGAGGGCCAATCTGCAGGGCCTCGGGACCGTCCAAGAGCGACTCGTGATGACGAGAGCCGGTGCCTGGGACTGGGTCGAGACTTCCAGGGGGTCGTCGTCGCGAAAAGAAGACAGCCTCTCTCGGAGGTCCGTGGCCTGTGGCCTCCCGGCCCTTCCCCGTCGGAGGGAGGAGCGGCGACACCACTGCCATACAGGGGTGTCACCTGAGCCCGCCTCTGCAAGACTCGGGCAGGTCACCCTGCATGGACGGGGGGGGGGCGGAAGCTGAAGCGAGCCGCAAACGACTGGGACGTGTCGAGAGGCACTTGCGCGCCAGGTTTCAGTGGAAGAGGGTCGCGTGTAGCCAGGACCCCGGTGAAGGGGAGCCGGTTAGTGATTGGGCCCCGAAGCTCAAAATATGGATCGGGTCTGCCGTAGCTGGTGTTTTTCCAGGTGACGGCAGTTCCGGTTAGGGGAACGGGGCCTGGGGGGCGGCCGTTCTGCCAACGCCCGAGAGGGGCGAGAGGGGGAGGGGTCGATTTCCATGCAAGTACATTTGCCTGAGTCTCAACAGCAGGCTCTTTCGGTCGACAGCGGCAGCGCGCCGGTGTCGGAGGTCTGGGGAGGTGTCCGCCCTCTGCCTTCCTCGAGGGCCTCGAGCACGGCGGGGCTAGACCCAGGCGGGGAAATTCACGCATACACGAATCCAAGACAGATCTTCAGAACATAGGGAATTTATTGGAAGTGACGGTGGGTGGACAAGAAATGTCCACACCCGTCCCGCCAAGATGATACGACATCGAATTGCGTCGAACAAATACCTATAGGCGCCGTTCCCCCCAACCATAGTTGACGGGGTTGGATGCGAGGCAACGCGCGGGGGACAACATATGGACACTTCAATTTTGGGTTTGGGGGTGAGGGGGGGCGAGCCACATGTATATTGCAGTTGTCGTTGCCATCATGCCTGATTGTCTTCATGCCGTCGGCGTGGACACTTCTTGTCCGGATGCGGGAGGGGGAGCCAAGCATCCAGAAGATCCTGAACAATGTGGAGAGTTCATAGATTTGTGTTTATTCAGTTGTGTCTCCCTGTGCGCCTTCATAGATCCTTGGACCTCTTCTGTTGAGGACTGGTGGGTGTGTGTGCTCCCTAGGCCCTAGCGCCCCCCCGCGGGAGGCGGCAGCGAAGGGGGCACTGAGTCGTTGAGCAGCGACGCCAGCCAGGGCGAGACCGACTCGCTTTGCGCCCGCCTCGGCGCCGGGATGGGATGGGGGGATGGGGACAGGGGAACGATTCGGCCAGGCGAAACGCGGCCAGGCTGAACCCGGCCAGTTGAAGCGGGCCTGGCTGAGCTCGGCCCGGGCCGAAGTCAGTCAGGAGGGGAACAAACACACAGAGACACAATTCATCGTCGATTCTCAGGAAGGTATAGGAAACTATGGGAAGCGGGCGGGGGAAGACGAAAGCCCAGAAAACATGGGAAAAGATGGGGAACCTGTTTTTCGTGCCTATTGGTTTGTATGTCCCAGGGCCCTTCCAGTCATCCTGGCCGAATGCAGTTCTGCCGAGAGCAGGCGGCCGAGCTCCGCTGTGCAGGCGCAGAGCCCGGCCGAGCCTCCTGTTTTTTTTTGTTGGCCGAGCTCAGGCGTTGCCAAGGAGCGGGTGGGCGGCCCGGGAGGAGGGTCAGCATCGTTTGACCGATCCCCATCCCCATGCTCATCCCCTTCGAGACCCCCACCAAATGAACCCCAAGTCGGGGATGCACCCCTCGAAAGCCGAAGGGTACGGCCTATATATGGTCCAGGGTTTGGGTCCCCCCCCCAATGCTGATCCCATTGCCCCCCCCCCCCCCCCGCGCGATGGTCCTCCCCGCCCCCCCCTGTGGGCGTGGCGTGGTGCTGCGCTGCGGTTCCCCCCCCCCTGTGGATGTGGTGTGGTGCTGTGGTGGTTCAGAGGTGGGCGTGGCGTGGTGTTGCACTGCGGTGCCCCCCTCCCCCCCCCTGTGGATGTGGTGTGGTGCTGTGGTGGTTCAGAGGTCGTCGTCGTCGTCGTCGTCGTCGTCCTCGTCGTCCTCGTCGTCCTCGTCGTCCTCGTCGTCCTCGTCGTCGTCGTCGTCGTCGTCGTCGTCATCGTCGTCGTCGTCATCGTCGTCGTCGTCGTCGTCATCGTCGTGTTGTCGCCGTCGTCATCGTCGTCATCGTCGTCGTCGCCGCCGCCGCCGGCGTCGTCGCCGCCGCAGCCGTCGTTGTCGTCGTCGTGGTCGTCGTCGTCGTCGTCGTCGTCGTCGTCGCCGTCGTCGCCGTCGTCGTCGTCGTCGTCGTCGTCGTCGTCGTCGTCGTCGTCGTCGTCGTCGCTGGGACCATACCATCTGGGGGGGGGGGCCCGAGGAATCCTGGGACCATACCATCTGGGGGGGGGCCGTGGGCCCTCGACCCTGGATCATATATCCCCATCTAGGGGGGCACATCGGCCAGGGGGGGCCAGCCCACGCTGGTGGGGATGGGGATCGGTTAAAAGATACTCAAAGGGGGCGGTGGTAGGACTCGTCAGAAGGTAGGGCAGGAACGTTCTCACACGGGCCTGGAGGGCTGAGGGCAATCGGCCCTTGGGCGTCGTGCAATGAGGGGCGATCAATGGGGGGGTCAGCGAGGGCTGCCGACAAAAATACCTTCTGGGAGCCCTAGAGGGACCCTTCGGGCCCCAAAGGGGTAGGGACCGAGAAGTGCACCGTTTTCCCTCCTCCCCCATCCATTCATCGTCCCCTATTAAGAAACGCCCAGGGCTCTCTCAGAACAAAAGCCTCGGGGCGCTTCCCTAATGGGGGCGGAGAGGGAAGGATAGAGTTGGGTGAACGCCAGAAATGGTGGCCCCTCAACCCCCTTTCAGCTTTCGGAAGCCGAGTTAGACAGTAAAACGAGGCGGATGAGAAGGAAGGGGCGGAGGAGGAGGAAGAAGAGGAGGAGGAGGAGGAGGAGGAGCAGGAGGACCAGTGTAAACCCAAGAGTCATCAACGATGTTGGAATAAACCCTCCCTCCACGCTCCCTGTTTATAGGTCCCTACAGGGGTTCATTTCCATTGAAGGGACTGCCTCTCTGGAAGACAACTGTTTGAAGACCCTGAAGCATGCCAAAACAATTTTCTGGGGATTCCAACGCCATGGATCAACCTGACTGTTGCGTCTTGATAACCCACAATCGTACCATAACGCCATTCCTGGGATTTCAGCACGCCGAATCGACAGAACTGTTGCACCCGCATGGTCCTGAATCCTTTCGCACAGCACCATTTCTGACACGTTGATGATGGGCATCCGCTAAACGCTTGCAAATGCTTGATAGGAATGTGCGTCGCGCTAAGGCGAGAGCCTTATTTTGAAAAGGAGCCCCCCTCAATCCGTGAGATTGTTGCAATTTTCGAGAACGAATGTGCACCGCGCTAAGGCGGGAGCCACATGTCGAAAACCACCCGCCCTCAATCCGTGAAGCTCTTGCAAATTAAAAAACGAATGTGCGCCGCGCAAAGGCGAGAGCCACATGTGTTGTAAACGACCCGTCCTCCATCCGTGAAGCTTTTGCAAATGTCCAAAACGAATTTGCGCCGCGCTAAGGCGAGAACCACATTTTGAATACCAACCGCCCTCCATCTGCGAATATGCTGCCAATTTATGTTTCAGAATCATAAGTGGGGGGAAGTCTCATGCGACACGCCCAGCCTGCTTTAAAGACTGGCCTCGGGGTGCGACAGGGAGAAGGTATTCGCAACCCTCCTCGATTGGGCATTCGTTTTGAATAGAGCACTGCTCGCGCGTCCTTCCTCCCGCCTCCTCCCTCCTGCTGCCCTCTCTTCGCCGTCTCTGGGGGGGCTGCGATCTGCAAAACGGTCGCCACTTTCGAGGGCTGCCGGTGGGTCCAGCGGAGTGAGGCACCGCGCAGATCTGAGCGAGACCTTGCCGTCCCTGGGTGGGGTGCTGCGATCTGCGAAACCGTCGCCGCTTTCGAGGGCTGCTGGTGGGTCCAGCGGAGTGAGGCACCGCGCAGATCTGAGCGAGACCTAGCCGTCCCTTGGGGGGTGGGCGGGGGTGGCGATCTGCGAAACCGTCGCCGCTTTCGAGGGCTGCGGGTGGGCCCAGCGGAGTGAGGCACCGCGCAGATCTGGGCGAGACCTCGCCGTCCCAGGGGGGGGGGCTGTGATCTGGGAAACTATCGCCACGTTCAAGGGCTGCTGGTGGGCCCAGCGAAGTGAGGCACCGCGCAGTTCTGGGCGAGACCTCGCCGTCCCGGGGGGGCTGCGATCTGCGAAACTGTCGCTTTTGTCGAGGGCTGCGGGTGGGTCCAGCGGAGTGAGGCACCGCGCAGATTTGAGCGAGACCTCGCCGTCCTTGGGGGGCTGCGATCTGCGAAACTGTCGTCACTTTCGAGGGCTGCTGGTGGGTCCAGCGGAGTGAGGCACCGCGCAGGTCTGAGCGAGGCCTCGCCGTCCTTGGGGGAGGAGTCTGCGATCTGCGAAACTGTCGCCACTTTCGAGGGCTGTTGGTGGAGCCAGCGGAGTGAGGCACAGCGCAGATAAAACCTCGCCGTCCCTGGGGGGCTGCGATCTGCAAAACCGTCGCCACTTTCGAGGGCTGCTGGTGGGTCCAGCGGAGTGAGGCACCGCGCAGATCTGGGCGAGACCTCGCCGTCCCGGGGGGCTGCGATCTGCGAAACTGTGGCCACTTTCGAGGGCTGCTGGTGGGTCCAGTGGGGTGAGGCACCGCGCGGATCTGAACGAGACCTCGCCGTCCTTGTCGCCACGTCCGAGTGCTGCTGGTGGGCCCAGCGACACGAGGCACCGCGCGGATCTGAGCGAGACTTCGCTTTCGGGTGGGCTGCGATCTGGAAAATTGTCGCCACTTTCGCGGGCTGCTGGTGGGTCAAGCGGAGTGAGGCACGGTGCGGATCTGAGCGTGACCTAGCCGTCCTTTGGGGGCCTGCGATCTGCGGAATTGTCGCCTTTTTCGCAGGTTGCTGTCGGGTCCAGCGGAGCCAGGCATCACGCAGATCTGAGCGAGACCTCGCCATCCCTGGGGGGCTGCGAGCCTCACGAATGCCGCTCGCAGAACTATGCGCCGCGCCCATGTCACGTCATCACCTCTGTATAACGTGTCCGTGGCTACTCGTGCCCCGCATTGCGTAGGGGTTGGGTACGTCGCCAGGGTAATTCATAAGGAAAAGGAATGCGGGAGGAGGAGGAGGAGGAAGAGGAGGAGGAGGAGTGGAGGCGGAGGAAGAGGGGGCCGAGGAGGAGGACGAGGATGGATAACGAGGAGGGGGGCCGCCCCAGGGTCTCTTGGACTGCGTCCCTGCGGGGCCTCCCTGCCTGCGCCCTTCCCTCGGCCCCAGTTGCTGTCGGTCTCTCCCCGCTCCGCCCCCTGCCGCGCTGCCGTTCTTCCCTCCTTGCCGTATCATCATCATCATCATCATCATCATCATCATCATCATCATCATCATCATCATCATCATCATCATCATCATCAGCATCATCATCATCATCAGCATCAGCATCAGCATCAGCATCATCAGCATCAGCATCAGCATCATCATCAGCATCAGCATCATCATCATAAACAGCAGCATCATCATCAGCATCATCATCACCATCATCATCAGCATCATCAGCAGCATCATCATCACCATCATCCACACCATCATCAACATTCACACCACCATCAACATCAACATCATAATACTAATCAGCATCATCAACATAATCAGCATCATCATCATCATCATCAGCATCATCATCATCATCATCATCATCATCATCATCATCATCATCATCATCATCATCGTCATCGTCATCGTCATCATCATCAACATCACCATCATCATCAGCATCACCATCATCATATTCATCTTCATCTTCATCTTCATCGTCATCATTATCATTATCATTGTCATTATTATCGTCATCACCATCATCATGCCCCCTCTTCTGCCGTGCTGCTGCTGCTGCTGCCGTGCTGCTGCTGCTGCTGCCGCGTCATTGTTGCGGCTTGCCTGCTTCCTCCCCCCCCGCCCTGCCGCGAACCTGCGGCTGCTGCTGGCATGGCGTCTCGAGCGTGCTGTCGGCTCCCGGAGGCCGGGCGTGCGGGCGACCCAGACCTCCGACGTCATGAGTTCTTGTCATGACGTCGATGTGGAGGTCTCGATCCATTCCCCGGGACCGGAGTTCCATCCTGCATGGGTCGTTTAGTTGACGGCCCCGAGGACCGGTGAGGGCCCCCAGAGGCCAGAAACTGCGAAACATATCTCCCGTTGTGACTTTTTGCCATGGCTCGAAGGGGGTCTGGGGATGGAGCCCCGCTGGAGTGGTCTATGGGCGTGAAAGGGTCCAGGATTAGGTCGGGCCTGTCCCTCCACAAAAGAATCTGGGGACGAGTCTTTGCCTATTTTCATTTATTTCGGGTGCATGTTTGGACTATGTTTTGTATCTTTCCTCCAAGGTCCGCCTGCAGGAGGACGTGCCCGACCCAAGCCCGGGAACGGGGGTCCCCCAGGCCCTCGAGGCGGTTGGCGCCCTTGCGCCGGCCCCTGGCGACCGGCCCCGGCGCGCCCGCGTGCAGCTGCGCGCCACCAGTTGCGGAAAGGGGGGAGGGAAGAGGATCAGAGGAGGAAGAGCGTACCCGGACCTCTACCCTCCCATCGGTTTCCCCTTGTCGGGCCAGGCCTGGGCCTCAGTCGTCGCCTGCGCCGGATTCGCCTCGAAATCCGGGTCAGGACGCACCCCAGAAGAGGTCCAGGGAGTAGCGGTATCAGTACCTTTTAGTGTCCCCAGAGGACGACGAGTAGGAGTAGGAGGAGGAGGAGGCGGAGGAGGAGGCGGAGGAGGAGGAGGAGGAGGAGGAGGCGGAGGGGGCGGAGGCGGAGGCGGAAGGGGGATTGGGAGGGGGAGGGGACCTGCCCGGAGATCCGACGTGACGCTCCCCAGCAAAAAATTTGAGCGGGTGGATTTGGGCTGATGTCGGCTTCCGGGGGCCCTCACCAGGCCTTGCAAGCGTTCAAAAAACGATTCGGAGTGAAAGACCCGCCCTAGGGAAGTGGTCCAGACCTCCGGGGCGCAGGCATCGAAGAAATGGGAGCAGCTGGATGTCTTGGTGGACTCCCAGCTTGTGGACCTAGACCATCGCTCCTTTTCCTGTGTGTCATGTCCCTCGGCGCGCGTTTCATTCGGGCGGTGACCCCGCCGAGTCCTTGCCCCTCTTGCCCCTGCTGCGTCTTTTTGCGGAGGAGGAAGAGGAGGGGAAAGATGCCGATGAGGAGGAGGAGGAGGAGGAGGAGGAGGAGGAGGAGGAGGAGGAGGAGGAGGAGGAGGAGCAGCAGGAGCAGGAGGAGGAGCAGGAGGAGGAGGACGAGGAGGAGCAGTTGGGCTTCGCCACGGCCAGTTTCCGCATCGACATACAGGCGCGGGCGCACTGACTGCCTTCATCGGCGAGCCATGTCCCAGCGACCACCCCAAGGCCAAGGGGGACTTGGGCCCAGTGGCGGAAGCAGCCCCAATCAAAGGTTCTCAGCCGAAGCGGTGCAAGCGCACCGCACACCAAGTTGGAAACTGTTGTGGAAGTTCGACGCGCACTTCGAGGCCATCATCTCCGATACTTCATTCCAGGCGGAGTGGGCTGCTGACGGCCATGCTTTGACACGCGGAGCGGTCAGCTCGCGCCGCCACGGCCTGGGAGACTGGAAAACAAATGCGCGACAAATGTCATTGCCAGATCTCCCTGCGTCGAGACCCCGACGCCTGCAAGCGTTCCCGACAGCGGGGCCGAAGCAGCAGGGTGATTTGCTGCGACGGGCAGCGAAGCAGCAGGGCGACCTACTGCGACGGGCCAAGCAGCGGGTTAATCGTTCTGGTAAGGGGAAGCTTGCCGCTTCCAGGATAAATCCGCAACCGCCAGCAGCGCGGGGGTGGGCTAATTACGTGCTCTACCCCTTCGACAAAGTGTCCCTGTCCCGTGGTTGTACTCCAGAACGAAGCATAGCTGCCGTGAAAGCCCGGCAAAGCCAGAACGCGCAACAATAAGCGAGACATGTTTCGCGACCGCCGTTTGGACTTCAAACAAAGTGGTGTCGAACTGACGACCCCGTTCTGTCGAACAACCGTGATAGTAAATGCCTTCGGTTGAACAGCTCGATCAGCAACAGCGTATTCTTCAAGAGCTCCTCGCGTTACCTTCCTGGGGCACGCGAAGGCAACCGAAGTGACCAGACAGAACGGCCCCCCGCTGCAGAAGCTCGACACATTGCCGATCTGGCTAACCAGCCACACACCATCTTCCCAATCACAGGAACAGCAACAACACAGGGTGGGTAGCGACGCCAATCTTCACGGGCAGATCAATGGTATGGTGCCGTCAAGGACCGAACAAAAGCGCAATACGCTCACTCACCATCACAGCGACGACGTGCTGCAATGCTTCCAGGTATCAGTCGGAACCCTGAAAACCCAGCAGCGTGTCAAACACACAACTGGGGCAAACCAAAGGTAAACTTGTAGAACTCGTCACCGCCGTGGGTGGCATGATGGATAGCCTCGCCACCCTCAGGGTGCAGCTAAACATCACGGATTGTCAAGCTCATACGAGCATCGACGTGATTTTTTGCACGGAACTGCCTTGGTGGACCTTCAGCAACAGGTCAGAGAAACGTGCCACAGGGTCGAGGCACGCGAGCACGTAGTTGCCGAGTTTCACAAGCAGCTCCAGAACAGTACTACGGTGCATGCTTCCACTCTGGATAGGAGCGGAGACTCCACCCGAGAAACTGTGGATTCGGCTTGTGTCGGGGGTTCGATCTTCAGCTCTGTGTGGGGCCGGGGGGTGCGCCGTGCCCTTCGTATCCGGCGCCCCTGTTAGTTTGGCGGGAGCCTCGTCGGAATTTCGGGGGTTCGCGGGCCCGCCCTGGTTTCTCCCGCTGCGCCCCTCGCTTCCCCCCATCCAGCCCCTGCCGCTGCTGCTGCCTGTGGAGGTCGGAGGGCAGGGGCCGCCGCTGCAGTCTCCGCGCTCGGCGGCGGGGGCAAGACAGCGGAGGGGGGGCCTGCCGCGTGCGCGCCCCCCCCGCCCTCCCCCGCGTGCTGCTGCTGCTGCCGCGAGCGAGGCCACGCAGGGGGGGCCGGAACGGCGCCGCGGGCGGGCCCTGCACCGAGGTTCTCGGGCGCGGGCGCACGGCAACTGTCGGGCCGGACGAGAAGGGGGGGGATTGGGAGAGGGGGGGTCACGAAATTTGCTGCGTGCAGCTGGTTTTGGCCCCACCGAGGGGCCCATTCGTCGATGCATAGCCGCCTCCGGCGCCGGGAGGTGGTTCTCACCCCCCCCCCCTTTTGCCGTCCCCCCCTTTCGCCCGGCCCGAAACTGGACCGCCGTGGCAGGCGAGCCAGGGCTCGGAGGCCACCCCGAGGGCAGAGGGGGCTCTGGCCCAGTGGCTGGCGCAGCGCCCTCCGCCCTCTGCCCCCCCCGCCCTCCGAGGAGGAGGGGGAGGAGGGGAGGGCACGGTGAACGAAGGGGGAGAGTGGGCGGAGATGGATGGGGGAGCAGGGGAAGGATGAGAAGGCGATTGGGGGGGATGATGATGGGGAGTGAGACTGGCAAGGATGCAGAGGACGCGTGGGACGCTCGTCCCCCCGATCGCCCCCTGGACCTCCCAGTCCGATGGCATCCGCCGAGGCAGCGACGACGCTGCCGATGTCGTTGCCCCGGACGCGGACGCGGACTGCAGGGGTCATCGTCGTCGTCGTCTTCGTCGTCGTCCTTCTCCCCCCGCGCTCCGCGAAAGATGAGTTCGACGTGCGTCGTTCAGCGATCGTTCGTCGGTCGTCCGCCCCGCGCCGAGTGAAACAGCGGCTTCGCTTGCCCGCGACGATTGCCTCCTCACCTGCAGGCGGGGCATCCCGTCCCCGTCGACCAGAGGCCCGTCCGTGACTCCCCCCATTTGTTGTATTTTTTCTTCCGTCCAGACGGGTCCTCTTAGCCGACGGGACTGTGGCCTGTGAGGAGTGGACGAGGGAACGCGTTCCTCTGGTGCGCCCCCTCTCCCCCTCCTCGAGAGTCTAGGTTTTGGTTGGATTGGGCGTTTGGGGCTCTTCCTCCCCGCCCTGACAGGTGGGGATGCTCATCTCCGAAGAGGGCTGCCGTCCCGCCTCGCACACCCTGCGCGTCCTGGCCGCCAGCCACAAAGTGTGCTTCGCCCCCTGCGTGCACCGCCTGCTGCTGTCGAAGAATGACGACTGCACGCCGCGACCGCCAGGCCAAACATGTCAAAGTGCACCATGGGTATCCCGCCTCGTTTTCTTGGCTGGCGACCGCTCGAAACAAGGAGTTGGTGCACCAGCGGCATTCTGAGGCCACTGGGGACTTCAGGGGCCTCCAGAGACCAGACCGTCGACGTCGACGGTGTCATCGTCTCCGTCGCGGCAGCCGTGCTTGTCTTATAAAGCGAGACGCTGACTCAAGGACAGCGTTGGGGTCAAGAGGGGTGTTGGGTTTTGACCCTCTCCTGGCGTCTCAGAAGGGGAGCGAATTCCTGGTCGAGGCCCACCTTGGTCAGCGTAGTCATTGCTTTACCCCTGGACGATTTTCATTGCAGCGCGGTGGTCGCATTTCGTCTTCCATTCTTGCTCTCCGGGCGCACTGGAACTGCAACTGTCGGTTTCGGCCTGCTTCAGCCCCTGCGGCATTGTCGGATCGATCTGGCTTGTGAAATTCAGCGTGCATGTGGCACGGGTAGTCATTGCCTTGCTTGTGTTGGAGTGCTTCAGATGCCGGCTGTAATAATGTCTGCTTGCGTACGATGACGGGTGCCGGATGTAAGCATACGGTGGCGATTGTTCATTCTTTGCTTCGTCCCAAGGCAGTTTCACGGGGTCGTTTCGATGTCGCATCTCTTCGCCATCTTCGTCGTCGTCCTCCTATTCCTTTTCTCGCCCTCCTCCTCAGTGGGAATATCGCCGTCCTGTCCATCGTGCGACGTCGTTCAAGTTCCTTTTCCCACATGTTTCGTGGGGTTCTGGTTTTCTTCCCAGCCGCGTCGCGCCTGCGTTTCCCTCACCTCCCTCCTCTCCTTCTCCTCTTGCTTTTTCTCCTCGCCCACATACAGACAGACACAGACACACTGACACGGGCACAGACACACGCACACATACACAGACACACACACACACAGACACATACACACAGACTCACGCGCAGACACAGGGACACATGCACACTCACACATACACACACGGACACAGACACACAGGCATACAATTACAAATGCACACAGGCACACACAGACACACAGACACAGACACAGGCACAACCAATCACGGACACAGACACACCGACACACAGGCACAGACACATATACAGACACCGGCTCTGACACAGACACAGGCACAGGGACATTCACACACATTCACATACGCACACAGACGTAGTCACCAATACGTAACGCACATCGCACTATCTCGACACCAGAGAATCTGCGCAGGGGGTTGTCCTTCACTGGTTTTCCGACACACGAGAGGCTACGCAGGGGGTGGTCCCCCTATCCGTTGCGGGATCGTATAGCATGGCAAGCTTGGCATTTTCTCGGCACCAGCGATGCTGAGCCGCGAGTGGTCCCTCTATCCGTTGCGGGCTCGCAGAGCGTGGCAGGCGTGGTACTTCCTCGACACCAGAGAGGCTGCGCAGGGGGTGGCCCCCCATATCTCATCCACAGCGTGAAGTGTGCATAAGCACACCAGATGTGTACGTACTAAGTACGTGGGGTTCCTCGTCAGCGTAACTCGTAATCGCTATCGTCACCTCCTCGCTTCTACTGGTGTGCAGGTTAGGTTCTACTTGGAAGGGCGTCCGTGATGTCGCTTCGACGTGGTGTTTCATCCCTTTTCTCCGTCGTCCTCCTCCCATTCCCTTTCCTCGTTTCCGGATCCTCATTGGGAATGTCGTTGTCCTTTAATTGGCGAAAGGTATTGCCGCTCATCTTTCCCGTCGTATTCAGCATCGCCGGCTCATGGTCGCATGAAGGTGTTGCTTTGAAGGTTGTTCGTGACAGCGCTTCGAAGGGTTTACACGGTGACTTTGGCATACCTTGCACCTCCACAAAGCTTGGATGTTGTTGAATTTAGCTCCGTCCCTGGTCTCGCGAATCACGATACCGTTGGGGTGGGGTCTTGGTAACGACACGGTTCGCGCAGGCGCCGTCGTGGAACGTCTAGGAATCACAACATACTATATGCTACGGCAGAGCGCCTCGCTCTTCCTCGTTCTCGTCCTGTTATCTATCCTCGCGTTTCCCGCATCCCTCCTCATTGCCTTTCCCCCTGTCGTCGTCGTCATCGTATTATTTTCTCGCTGGCGCAACTGAACCTACCTAACGGGACATGTTGCCGATGTTTCTCTCTCCACGAAGTTGTATCTGCATGACGTGGCCAGCCTGGACGAGAGCTGGATGCACGTGTGGCCACATGTCTTTCCAGGGCTCGTGTGGCGAAGTACGCCAGCCATCCGCACGCGTATCCAGCAAATGGCTTCCGCAGGTTCCGACTGTGATTCCAACCGCCTGTGTTTTGAGCCTCCTGGGTTGCTTAAGACACCCAGCTTGATATTCCCGATCGTAGCCCCATCGCAAAAAGAGATGCAGTGCACTGATGGCAACGTTGGATGGGAAGCAGTGCACTGATGGCAACGAAGTGGCCCACATGCATCTCATCTGCTTGTGCCATTCCGCTCGCCCCTGTGCGCCCCATCGATGTGGTGCGCACGTTGCTGTGCAGCGACGCGCTTTGCAACGCAGTATGGAGGAATAGGACGACCCCTGGAGGAGTATGAGGAAGAGGACGGAGTGGACGACGACGACGACGACGACGACGACGACAAGGCCATTTCCCCCTCGGGTGCCCAGAGCACGAACCGACAGCATAAGTGCAATCAGACAGAATGTTTCGGCCTGGTCCCGCCCGCCTCGCCTTCTTCCTCCTTGTAATTACCTCCTTCATTCTCCTGTCCTTGCGCGAAGCACCTTGCAATGCCATAGGGGAGGGTGAGGAGGAGGAGGAGGCGGAGGAGGCAAGGGAGAGGATATAGCAAACCCATACCCAGCAATCCCGCACGCTGCGCCTAACTATACGTAGATATCCACCGACCTTTGTTGCATACCCATATTCTGGTGCACGCTCTGCCGTGACAGGCAACAGTCGGTATCTACAGTTCGAGCCCTCCTGGCTGGTTCCTCGGGCGCTCCCAGATCGAGGCGCGAACCGTGACGTCACCAGGCGGGGGGGGGCGTGAGGGCCGGGGCCGGTGAGGGCGGCCAGCGCGAAACACTAACAAGAGCGCTCTCCATCTGTCCGTAGCCATTTTGGCTCAAGCTTTGGGCTGAGTGGGAGGGTGTCAGGGTGTTGGCCGCGACGTGCCATGTCGCTGATATCGCCATACCAGGTGACCGGGAAATGGAAGCATAGCTCTGGAGGCGAGATAGAGGTCCAGCTGGACGGCACGGGCAAGAATCTGACGATCACCCACCCCACGGTGGGGAAGCAGACGATGGACGTGGTAAAGTTCTGCCAGGGTGATGGCCTTGATTACTTCGGATTCAAGGGCAAGTTGGAGAGCGACGGGACCACGGTCAAGTGGAACAACGGCGTCACGTGGACCAAGATTCCAGGGTAGCAGGCTTCCTCCCACCATGGACGCACGTCGTGGCCGCAAGGGCGCACACCGCCACCTGAGGTGTGGCAATCGGCGCTGCTGTTGCTGCCGAAGACGTTGTGATCATCAGGCCTTTCTCGATGGTGCCTCTGTCATCGTTTTTCTGCGCCACGCGGCGCGACCGAAAGGCTTACGGCTTTGACTTCTGGAGTTTAGCTCGCAGCCTGATGCAGTACCATCATCCCGGTACCACTCGCACCCCTATCAGCATCCGCACTCCCGCTACCATCCTCCTCCTCCTCCTCCTCCTCCCCGTGCACGTCCTGCCGGGGCCGCCGCGAAATCGAGGCGCCGGCCCCCCCGCAGCGGGCCTGGCGGGACCGAGAGACCAGGAGGCGCCGAGGCGCCCGGACCCGATCCTGCGGGTGCCTGCGATCGGAAAAAAAAAAAAGAGCGCTCTCCATCTGTGCGCGCCCCCATCTCGTCACCCAGCTGGGCGCATTCATCGGACATGTCGCTTCCGGATTGGCATGATGTGTTTCGCGAAACCTTGTTGGAGTATTCCCAAATGGACGCCTAACTCCTGAATGCATTGGCTGCCTAATGCATGTGTGCTCGCCCTTGTGGCGGAGAGCGCATGTTGAAGCAAGGCTGGGCAATTCCATGAAAAGATGTACGGGCGAGGCGCATCAGCGGGCTCGCCGTGCCAATTCCGCCCTCCTCTCCTCCCTGGGGGTCCGCAGAGGTCGCTGGATGTTCCCATGGCTCCCTCGAGACACCTGGAAGCTCCTGGAGACATCCTGAGTCGTGTCCTTGCGCTTCCTTTTTGTGAGGATGTCTGCGGCAAGATCGTTGTCTTTCTTGCGATCGACTTCCGCTTGTCGACGATGCTTCAGGCGGAACGCCCAGGCCACCCCCCAGGCGCCACAGACCAAGTTTCGCTAACAGACCGACGTGTCACGCGTGCGTCGCGGTCCGGGGACCTACTGGCCTCCGGCGTCGAATTATCTTGCTGGGAACTGTCGGGGGGCCCAAAACGGGGTGGTGACCACACCGTGTGGTGAGTCGGTGGAGTCCCTCTCCGAGGATGTCTCGGGCGACAGGGGCCTCCAGGGTCCCAAAACCGTTTGGTGACGGACCGTGCGGCGATGTCTTGGGGGATTTCGAGGTCACCGCACGGTGTCTCACCGCACCGTTCCGGGACTCCAAATACTATCTCTCCTGAGTTACGGGTCGGGTGCCTGTTGACCCGGGTTGGCGTCCAATTAGGGTAGGAAGCCTTGAAAGGGCGAGATGCAAGCGGCCAAAAAACGTAGATCTTGTATCCTTCCTCCTTTCCCTCACGCTCCTCCTCGTGCGGTAGGTCCGCACCGCGTCGACGCGGCGGCGACCCCCTCGCGGGCATTCAAGGTTGAGTGCCCCTTGTGGCCTGACATCGCCAAGTGTCGATCGATGTGCGCAATCGGAAAGCCGCGATCGTGCAAGGGTGAACGGTCCAAGTTGTGGTCAGGCAACGTAGACGCCATCGCGGCTTCAATGTGCAATCCCCTGCACCATCCGGCCCTGGACTGAATGTTCTTCCTCCTACCCGTCCTCCCCCTCCCGATGCCATTCGCTGCCCCTCCCCCTTCTCCCCGGGGAGCGGATGGTGGAGGCAGAGACCAGTTGGGCTCAGCTCGCGCTGGTGGGGATGCGGATCGGTTAAACGATGCTTAGGAGGAGGGAGCAGACGGGGGGGCAGAGGGAGGAGGTGGAAGGAAGGAGGGAGGGGGACCAGGGGGACGAGGGAGGAGAAAGAGGAGGGAGGATGAGGACGAGGAGGAGGAGGAGACATCCATGCGGGCCAAGGATGAGGATGATTCTGGACGCTCCGCGAAGCCTCACCAGCACATGCAGAAACGGTACCATGGCAAGTTGCCTTGATCAGGGATGTGGAGGAGCATGCAGTGACATATTTGATCACCGCCAGCACCCAGTAGAGCTTCATGAAGAGCAACGCGGCGAAGCTTAAGAATGATACCCCGTAGAGCTCTTTGGTGCGATGAGCTAGAATAATTCCGGCGCAGTGGAGTTAGTTGACCGACCCGGCCAGGGCGTACAGTATGATGATTTGTTCGTGTTTTTGAAGATTGTGAGAGATTGGTCATTCCGTTGAGGACCCATATTTTTTGCACCCGGAGTAGGTTATGCCGCGTTTGCTAGCAACAGCTTCAGGTCCCTAGCTGCAGTAGCAATGCAGAAACACTTAGAGGAACCAACCCCCCTCGCTCCTCCCTGTCTAGGGGGGAAGAGTGTTTGCGTCTGGGGGAGCCGTCATACCCCAAGACGTAGATGGTGGAGGAAGAATCGGCGGAGCAGTAGGGGGAGGTGGAGGGGGAGGGGGAGGAGAAGGAGGAGTAGACGAGGAGGAGGAGGAGGAGGAAGAAGAACAGGCGGATGAGGAAGAGAGGGAGGATGGGCATGGAAGCGGAAAGGGAAGACGCGGAGGGCGAGCAGAAAGGTCAGCGGCCTCGTGGATGTCTCTCCGAGTCTCGTCGGATGTCTCTTTATGTTTTTCTTTGGGTCCCATTGGGGCGTCTTGAGGGCCTCTTGGCAGTCCTGGGTGCCTCTGAGAGGATCGTGGGTGTCTCGGGGGAGCCTCTTGGGGCCTCTTGAGGCCTCTTGGAGGCTCTCGAGGCCTCTTTGGGCTCTCTTGCAAGCCTCTTGGGGCAATGGGGCCTGCTGAGAGCCTCTTGGGCCCTCCTCGGCGCCTCTGGGGCCCATCTTGGGGTACCCCTGGGAGCCTTGCGCGCCATCTCGGACGAGATCGATCAACGAAGGGGGGGGGCTTAATTGGGCCCCCCCCTCCCCCAGGAGGCCAAGATGATCCCAAACACCTGAGTAAAGTCACGGATGTGTGCTTTCTCGCCGAGAGCCGTCGTCTTGGACGCTCCAACGCGTCGTGCCCCCTCCCCTCCTCGTCTAGGTCCAGCGGCAGGGGGGAGGGGGAGGGGTACACCCCTCGCCGGAGGTGAAGGAGGGGGGCTGAAGCAGGAAACGCTCTAAACCACGCACGCCAGAAGGGATGATTGGACTCGCTCAAGAGCGAAACGGATTGCTCTCAGAGCGTTCCGCTCTGACACGGCATCGCTCCTGATACGTCTTCCAGACCCTCAAGGTCTCACAGATTACCGATGTATCTCGATCCTGCCTTGCCTTGTAAAGAGGTTCGGGTCTGGAAGGGGCTCGCTGTTCCTTGCGCGCGCCAGGGCACGCTGGAGGCGACCAGCAAATTGGGTGCAGCGGCTGTGTCCTTGCCCCCCCCGCCCTCGGCGGCGACGATAAGGCTGAATAGCCCAGGGGCCGGCATTACACGCATTGGCCCGTGAGCCTCGCCGATGGCATGGATCATCGGCGCCCCTGGATACATGTGGTGTTCCCCCCTTGGGCTGTCCGCCCCTGCCGTCGCATCCGATCCCCTTCCTGCACCCTCCTGTCTCCCTTGCCTGCTGTCCTCACCGCAGGGCTCCTCTTGCAATAAGAGCACATCCCCCCCCCGCGTCCTCGCCGGCGAGGAGGCCGAGCCACCCGCGGCGGGCGAGGAGGCGGCTGAAGACGACTCGCTGGCGGTGCTGGAGGCCTTGGCTGCACGGACGGCGAGTACTGAATACGATGCGAATGCCAACGCCGACGACCACGACAATGCTGACGCTGGTGATGACGGTGGGCATGAAGATGTCGAAGATGTTGAATGTGCGGATGCTGGTATGTGGAGGAATCTGTTGATAATTCAATTGAAGATGAACTTGAGGATGTGGGTGAATATGATGATTAAGGCGATGATGATGCTGTTGACGATGATCGTGATGATGATTGTGATGACGATGGTGATGTTGATCGTGGTGATGTTGATCGTGATGACGACGGTGATGATCGTGGTGACGTGAATGATTGGGAGGATGCTGACGATGCGGATGCTGCTGATGGTGGTGGTGATGATGCGTTATGTAGACGGGGGGGTGCTGATGATGATGGTTCCGATGATGATGAATATAATGATGAGGATGATGATGATGATAGTGAGGATGATGATGAGGATGATGATGAGGATGAAGATGGTGATGGTGCTGATGATGGTGACGACGATGAATGTGATGATGATGTTGATGATGCTGATGATGATACTGATGATAGTGATGATGATGAGGAGGCCGATGCTGCTGATGATGATCATTGATGTGAAGTATGATGATTGTGGTGGTGGTGATGCTGATTGTGGTGGTGCTGCTGATGGTGCTGGTGCTGCTGCTGCTGCTGATGATGATGATGATGATGGTGATGAGGCCGATGCTGCTGATGATGATGAGGATGATGATGACGCTGCTGCTGCTGATGATGACGACGATGATGATGATGATGCTGATGATGATAATGATGATGATGACGATGATGATGATGGTGATGATGATGATGATGATGATGATGATGATGATGATGATGATGATGATGATGTTGATGGGGACGGCGCTGGCAATGTTGATGGTGAAGCGGTTTGGCGGTGAGGCTGATACGACTATCGAGTTGGTGGAGGTGAAGGATGAGGATTGGGTTCGTCCCAAGGGGGGCGAGCCATGCCACGGTCGGGGGGGCCTGGAGTGCTGAGGGTGAGGATATGTACGATGATCATCATCGCACGTCTCTTCCGCGTCATTGGTGATGAGGAGAAGAAGTGAGTGAGGCGGAGGAAGAGGAGGCGGATAAGGAGGAGAAGGAGGAGGAGAAGGGTGGAGCGGGATTGAGAAGGGGGAATGGAGCGGATGAGACCTATCTCGGCCGTCTCTTGCTCTCTCTCTCTCTCTCTCGTGCAGCATCTGCCGCAGGCGGTCGCGCGTAAAAGGCAAGGGTGGAGAAGAAGGAGGCGGGGAACAAGGGGGAAACCAGGCTCGGGCTGGGGGTGGAGGAGGAATGGTGCTCAGGAGAAGGAAGAGGAGGAAGAGGAAGAGAGTCGGAGCAGGAGGACTAGGAGGAAGAGGAGGAGACCGACGGGAAGGAGGCGGGCCCGCGGCTGTGGAGGAGCAGCGCCTTTGCTGTCCTCTTCGTCGTCGTCGTCGTCGTCGTCGTCGTCGCCCCCCGCGCCGCCCGAGAGGTCGCGGCCGACGCCGAGCAGCCCCCGGAGGTTGCCGAGGAGCCCGCGGAGGAGGCCGCGGACGACGCCACGGAGGGGGAAGAGGACGCCCCTGCGGCCTTCCTGCCGTGGTGGGACGTCGGGCGGCCAAGGGCGCCCTCGACGGCGAGACGTTCTTCGCGCCGATGCCTCCTCGTCCTGCTCGAAGTCCTCCCCGGGCGGCGCGGCTCCGATTCCTCCCTCGCCCTCCTCTGCTCCCCTGTGGGTGGCGGCGCCAGAGCGCGAAGTGACTCGCGTCTTCGCGCAGCGCGGAGCGCCAAGAAAAGCGCCCTCGGTGAGACTTCGGGTCGCGCACAGACGGCCTCGGGTGGTACAGGGGGGTTGCCCACATGGAGGGTGAAGGGAAGGGGCCACAAGGGCCCTTGAATGCCCCTGTTGGTGCCAGCAGGGGTCCAAAAGGCGCCCTGAAGGGCCCCTTTCGGATCGTTCTCTTCGCCAACCGTTCAGGTTTATGCCGGGCGTGTCCCCCTACAGGCGGATTTTGGACGACAAATTCAACATACCCCAACGATATCCCAAACATGTCCAAAAATAATAGAGACATCGTCCCAGCATTATTTTTAAGATACTATGATTGGATATTCCTCCGGTGCAGGGACAGGCCCGACTTGGATTTAGGTTAACCCCCCCCTTGCGCCACCCGTCCGACGGCCTCCCCCAGAGGTGGCCCGCGGCTCTCCTCGGCAGGCTCCCCGAGTGGCCCCTGCTGGCCGCCACGGGCCCCCCCCGGGTGGCCCGGGGCGGTCTCCGCTGGGCGCCTGGGTGTTGTGCGATCCCTCAAGTGCTACTCCCCAGACCCCCCTCGAGGAACGAAGCAGTCACGAGGAGAGGTCTTTCACAATGTTCGGCCTCTAGGGGCCTCGGGACTGTCGAACCACGGCTCGGGATGAGGAAGCGGTGCCAGGGAAGAGGTCGAAACCTGTGGGGTCGACGTCACGAAGAAATCATGGCGTCGGGGGTCTGGGTCGGGGGGGCGACTGCCAGTTGGCACTACCCAGGGGGGCCTGTTCAGCCCAGCCGGGACGACCTGGGCGGTCTGGCTGGCGCCGCGCCCAGCGGCGCCCCCATGGGGCGCTCCGCGCCCCAGGGTCGGGGTATGGAGACCGCCCCTGGCCACTCGAGAGGGGGCCTGTTGGGGGGCCGAGCGAGGCTGCGCGGGGGGGCCCGGGGAGGCCACTTGTTGGCTGCCTTTGGGGGGTCCATCAGCCCATGCGATGAGGCCGGGGATGGGGGGGGGTTCCAGCAGGAGGGGGGGGGGGGGGGATTTTCGGAGGGGGGGGGGGGCGGGCTCCGGAGAAAAAGTGCTGCTATTTTCCACAGTAAAGCGGCGGTGGATCACGCTCTCTCGGACCTGGAGTCTGGGTTTTGTCCAGGCGGGTGTCTGGGGGCCCTGTGGGCCACGGCCAGGAGGCCAGAGCGGGGCCAGGAGGCTCCAAAGGGGCGACCCGTGGGCCAGGAGGCCGGGGTGAGCTTTGGCGCGCGCGCGTGGGAGCCAGCATTGAGCGCGCAGCGATCTGCTCTCGCGACGCCGCACGGTTCAATTGTTGGGGGCGGCAGCCGCCGGCTGGCAACGAAATGGGCCCATTTCGTGGCAACGACCGACGCGGGCCCATGGAGCTTGCACCCGGTCATGCGCTATGCGTCGGTGGCCCGGCTGCTTGCCGAGACCGCGGGTTCCGTGCGCGCGGCGGATTTCTCGGCGCCCGATGTGAGAGCGATCGCGACGCCGGCCGCGACGCCGAAAGCGGCCCCGTGGGATGCGGACGGCGAAGCGGCGGAGTGGCGCGCAGTAAAGCTGTCGCCTGCGCAGTGCATGCTAGCTCTGCGGGTGCTGAAGAAGGCGGCTGCAGCGGCTGAAGAAGCCGAGGGCCGCGGGCCCGCGAGTGGCAGCGCGCAGCCGGGCGGGGGCCCCGGGCTCGTGGGGGCCAGGAAGGAATATGTCCAGTCCCAAAAGGCGGCGCTGGACAAGGAACCCAAGGTAAAGGGATTGTCATTCTCCTTAACGGTACCCGCGCGATGGCGCACGCGCGGGGCGCCAGGGAATCGGCGCGATGCGTTTTTCGGCGCGCAGGCAAGAGTGGAGGAATTGGCCCTCGGCGACTACCCGCTGGACGGAATGCCGACGGAGGAGGCGACGATGCGCCTGGAGCTCAGCGCGCGGCGATCCGCGGCTTGGTTCGCGCGCGCTCGCGCGGGCCGCCGGGCGCGCCACGCAGGCTGCCGGCTAGATCTCGCGGGACAACGCCGCCTCTACGTCGGGAGCTCGGAGGGCGAGGACCTCCAGGCGAATTTCCGCCCCCCGTGGGCCAGGGGATCGGACCTGGGGGTAGTCGTCGGGAACGGCTCCGTCCAAGACAAGGTCCGCGATGCGTTGGCCGCAAAGAAGGTTGGCCAGCAGGCCGATCGGATCGATCTCCTGGGCTTCGCGAATTTTCAGGCCGCGCGGCGCGCGCGGGATCGCGGTGCGCGACCCGCGGCGGGGGGCGCGGAGCAGGCGCATCTGCTGGACTGGGGCTTGAAGATGATATTGACCCGAGTTTTGACGCCGGTTCAATTCCTCGGGCACCAGTTCCAATTGGTGAAGGCGCGTGCCGCGCCGCGCGCCGCGAACGGCGCTGGGGGGTGCTCACCTTTCGGTAAGAACTGTTTCCTTCGCGGCGCCGTTCCCGCGCAGGTATCGGAAGAGCACGGCGGCGCGAGAACCGCTTTCGAGCACGACCTGCGCATGCGTCGCAAAGCCGCCAGGCGCCTGGAGCAGGCGGGCGCGGGGGCGGCGGTGGCCGACCTATTCGCCGGTTTCGATTGGGGCGCCTTGGCCGAAGCGAAGTCCCACGTCCTGAACAAGTCAAAGGGCGTGGGCAAGACCCAGGCGCAGTCTGGAGGAAGCTCGTCCGACTCCAGGCGCAGCGCGACGGGCGCGCGCTATCGCATTCGCGTTCGCGCGCGCGTCTGCCCAGCGCGGGCAGCGCTCGAGCGGCTGGAGCTCCGGGCCCGCCCCCGGCGCCGCCAAAGGCCAGGGCCCGAAGGGCGGCAAGTCCGGCAAGGGCGAGGGGGGCGCGTAGAGGCCCCGGGCGCCAGTGAAGCGGCGGTCGAGGAGCCCGCGCAGGGAGTCGGCCGAGGCTTCCAAGGCGGGGGGCTCGTGGAACAAGCCCAGGAAGACCGAGACCTGGCGGCGGGGTGCATAATAATTAGTCGCTTGCCCGAGGCGCGGTCCGCGGGCGCGTCCGCGCTGTTGCCGCGCCGCGAACCGCGCAGGCGACGGGGCCCCCCCACTGCGTTCTGCCGACAGCGGTGAGAGCGCAGCGCGGCGAGGGCCGTCGCCCGAGGGACAGGGGGCGCCGCAAGGGCACCGCGGCCGATGCTGCGCCGCCCGTCGCGCGCGCGGCGCAGAGCGCGGATGCCGATTCCGACGGCGACGTCGAGGGCGGGGGTGGCGATCTGCGCCCCCAGCAAATTCACGACGCTGGCTGCGCATTTGAAGAGGCCCGCGCCCATCATCCTACGAGGGCGCGCCGGGGCGCAGCCGCGGCGCCGCGCGCGTGCAGCTTAATGCCGCCGTGGAAGCGTTACTTACGGACGAAGGCACGATGGCGGGCATGGGCCCTCTCGGCCATGTCGCCCGGGCGGCGCATCTGCCGCGGGTCAGCGAAATGGCGCCGCTCGCAGGGGTTGCGCGCGACGCGGCGGTGGCGGCGAGCCAGACGGCGGACCGACTCCTGCAGCAAAAGCGCGAGGCGGCTTTGCAGTTCTGGCAGGAGCGCAAACGGGCGACGGCCCCAGCATGGGAGGCGCCGCCCGGCACGCCCAAACCGCGCGCCACGCCCAGCGGGAGAGCGCGCTTGCGGGGAGGCCCGCTATGCGAGATTGCCATGGCACGTGCGTTCCGCCCTGGGGCCTGACAAGAATTTGTTGCTCTTAGCCGAAATGCTGCAAGCCGCCGGGGTGGCCCACGCCGCGGCGCGGGCGCGCGCCAGCGGAGCGCGGCCTGGCGCGCAAGGCGCCCGACTCCAATTTGCCGCGCGATTTGGAAGAAGGATTCCCGCTGGTCGGCGTCCTGCCGCGTTCGTGCATGAACGCGGAAGTGGCCCCCAAAGAGGCCGCGTGCCCGTCCGAGCTGCGCGGCCGGGCGGACAATCTGAACGCCGCCACTCTCGAGCGAGCGTGTCGGGACCTGGGGGCCGACGCAGAAGCAACTCAGATATTGCATCAGAAGGCATACGAGGAGGCGCGCGCACGCGCCACGCGAACCCGCGCGGGCGGCGGCCCTGGCCGCGGCGCCCGCGCGCATGCAGGTAGCCGCGGGTCAGGCGACGTGGGTGCGTCTGTCTGATTTACCGCGGGGGGCGACATTGAAGCCACGCTTCCCTGTCGACGAGGGATGGCGTTGGAAGGAATCAGGCTGGGCGCGCAAGGAGGGGCGCATTCGCAGCGGATAGCAGCCCCCCCCGTGCCCCGCTCCGACGGCTGGTAAGCGCAGGTGCGCGCGATTGACGACTTCACCGCTACAGGAGTGAATGACTGCGCCGCGGCAGACGAGAGGTGCAGGCGGGCCCTGGCGCGCGCGGCTCGCCCTCGCCCCCCCCCCCCCCTCCTGTTGCCGCGGCCGCGCGCAGGGCCGATTCCCTCGACGCTCTGGTCGAGCTGGCGCGGATCGCAGCCGCGGCCGGCGCACCAGTGCTGAGCAAGGAAGATTTCGTCGGGGCTTATAAGACGTTGCCCGTGCGAGGCACCGACCTCCCGCTGGCCCACACAGCATGGGCCAAGGGTGCCAACGAGGGCTATTGCTTGCAACTCCTGAGCTGTCCGTTCGGCGCCGTAGGGAGCGGGCGCGCTTGGGGCCGCGTTGGGGCGGCGCCTCAGGCGCTGGGCGCGGCCGCCGCGGCGTCGCAGCGCGCGCCCCGCGCGCGGCAGGCGATCCTTGCCAAGTTATTATGGCTTGCGTCGGGGCGTTTTGCCGACGACCTGTTCCGGGCCGACGCAGAGGGCCCGGCGCGGGCGGCCCCCGCGACGCCGCCAATGCGTTGAGGGCGGTCGTCGAGGATCTCTTGGGCTGGCGACTCGACGCCGGCAAGTGCGTCGTGGCCGAACCAAGGGCAAATGTGCTCGGAGTCGACGCGGAAGTGCGCGGCTCGGGCGAGGAGCTACCGCTCGTGTTCGCGATCGGCACCGACAAGCGCGACAAGTGGACCGAAGAGATCGAGGGGGCGCTGGCGGCAGGGCGGATGTCGCCGGCGGCCGCCTCCAAACTCGCTGGCAGATTAGAGTGGGGCTCCACCGCGGCGTTCGGCAGAGGCGCGCGAGGGCCCCCGAGCGCAGGCAACGCGCGCGCGCGGGAGCGGCGACAGGTGCCCGGGTATACCTCGCACCGCTGTTCTGGCACGCGCAGCAGCGGGGGTGGAAACTGAAGTTGCGGCTCCGCCGGGCTCTGGAATGGTGGTTGCGTTTCCTCCGGAGCGCGCCAGAACGCGCGGTGCCCCTGCGGGGGGGCCCGAGCTGGCCCCGCTGCCTCGTGCATTCCGACGCGACGGGAGGCGGCAGGCGGCGAACGCGCGCGCCCGCTGGGCCCGGCGCGGGCCCGACCCGGCCCGCGCCTCCACCGCGGGCTGGCGTGGGTCATCATCGGGCCAGGCTGCAAGCAATATGCGGCGGCCGCCGTGTCCTCGCCAATTAGATGGTGGGCGCGGCGCCGCAAGACGCAGGCGGGGGCGCCCCGCCGGCCGCGCGGGATTGGGCATGTGGTCCGTCGTGTGTGGCAGGTCGCAACGTGGGAACTCGTCGCGGCAGTATGCGCGCTGCCTCATCTGTTTTCACCGCTGCGCGACGCTGAAATCGTAATGTTTTTGGATTCAAAGGCGCAGCCGCGCGCGGTTCGTCCGGACATGTGCGCGCTGCCCCGCCGGCCGCGCCAGGCCGCGCTCGGGGCACTCCTGCGCGGCACCTCGCGCCAGCCGGATTATAGCGCGCTGGTGGCCGACATCGGGTTCGCGGCGGCAGCCGCGCGGTGCCTTCTGAGCGCATGGCATGTGCCATCCGCGCTCAACGTGGCGGACGCCCCCACGCGGCCCGCCACGAAGGCGGCCGAAATTGCGGCCATGGGCCGCGAGGGTTTCACCGAGGTGGCGTGGCCATGGCCCCGCGCGGCGCCGCGGGGCTCATGCTAGCGTACGAAACAGTTTGCACAGTTGCGCGTGCGGACGGACGCGCGCGCCGCGCCGCAGTCGGGCAGTCGCGTTCATTCCGCGCGGTTCGTTCAGCGACGCTACGATGCCGCGCGTGCCTACCGTCAATGGCGATCTTCTCGGACTGTTGCGCGCCGCGGCAAACGCGATGCCGCCAGCGGGCGCCCCAGACCCCGGCGCGCTCGCTCTGGCCATGCAGCAGGGCGGGGTCAAAGGAATCGATGATTTCGACGGCCTCTCGAGCGATGAATTTGTAAATATCTGGCCGGCTCTGAGGGGCCCGCTGGAGCTTGCAGACCAGGTCGTGGCCTGCGCCCGGGTGCACAAGAAGAGGAAGCTGGCGGCCGAGACAGCGCGCGACCCGGTCCAGCCGCCCTCCCTCCCCCTCCCCTGCTGCCCCGGCAGGGCGGGGGCATTCGGGGGAGGGGCGCGCGCGCGCGGCCGCTTGCCGTCGCAGGTGCGTTCGGGGGAAGCGGCGGCCGACCCGCCCCCCAGCGGGCCAGCGCGGCCCCCTGCGTGTGGTATGCCGGATTCTGCAGCTTGTGCGCTACGTGTCCTGGCCGAGGCGAGGCAGTGTGGTGTGCCGCCTCCACCCGAAGTCTTGGCGTCGTGCGTGAGATCCCTGGCCAAGACGAGGGATCCCCCGGCGGGCATCCTGGCCCCACGGGGCATCCCGGCGGCGAGGGGGCGCTTGCTGGCCGCGCGCGGTGCCCCTGGAGGATTCTACCCGGGCTCGCTTCTGGGAGTTGGCGATCTGGACCGAGATGGGCCAGTGGCACAAGAGCGCGCGGTCTTATGCATCGGCCGTCGAGGTGCGGGGCCTGGCGTGCCGCGCGGCCCGGGAGCCACCGCGGCCGCCCCATGAGGGTTCCTTCGATATCATGGTAGTAATCTGCCGCTGTGCTGGGAGTCTGGTCCAGTATGTGAGCCGGGTGCGCTCGGTCCTGGCCTTGATCCACGGTGGCGCGGGGGCGCTCGCGCTCACCGGGGGCTTGTCTCGGGGAGCATTGAAGCGGGCGGCGCACGATGGAGGCAGGTGCAAGTCTAGGGCTACGGCCGTCCAGGCGCGTTCCCTGGGGTCCCAGTCCGATTCCCGCCCGGCGTCTCGGTTGCTCGGAGGTCCGCGATTTGGCCCAGTGGGCCCGCAGCGATGCCGGGCGCGAGGACATTGCAGGCGGGCCCGCCCGACCGCTGCGCCGGCGGGGGGGGGCGGGCGCTAGGCGGGCGAAGGCGCGCCGCGCGCCAGATGCTTTCGTCGTCGCCCGCCAGTTCTGCTTGCGCTTCGGCTCGGAATTGGCGGGGCTCAATGCCGCGGGCCACTCGCCCGTCCTTGCGCGCGCGCCCCGAGAGAGCGGCGACCCCGCAGGGCCGCGGCGCCCGCGGGAACGGCGCGGCAGGTATGCACAGAGAAAGGCACCCGCAAGACATGCATCGAGCTGGTTGATAGGAAGTGCCACAGGGGCCCGGACCAGGTTTGGCGGGTCTGCGTCTGCTCCTTGCACGGCGCGACTCCGTGGTTCGTTCCCACGCGCATTCGGCAAGCGGCTGCCCATGTCGAGGCCGCCGCCTTTGCGGGGCGCGCATCTTCCATGCGCGGTGGTCAGGGCCTAGGTCGCTGATATTCCTGGACGCGTCGTATCGCGATGCCCTGGCGATGGCGCGGCCCCGCCCGGCTCGGGGGAGTCGCGCGCGGGGGGCGCTGCGTCGCAGGTCAAGCTCGGCGCAACGCGCTTAGGGCTTCCCAGGGCGGCTGAGTGGGGAACGCATTGCTTTCGCAGGGGGCGAGGGGGCAAGATGCTCCGAGAAGGCGCGGCGGACAGCGCGCGCGGGTGCTGGCGCCGCAATTTCCGCTGCGGAGGTGGCGCCGCCGCGCTATTCGCGCAGGGCGGGTGGCGTTCCGTCGCCGCTTTCGCCTACGCGTCGGCGAAGACGAACGGCGAAATGCTCGCAGCCGAGCACGCGGCGGAGCATTCCGATTCCTCCGATGGGGGAAGCTGCAGCCCAGCGCTTGGCTGCGTGCATCGGGCTGGCGGGGCGCGGGCGCAACGCGCGCGCGGGCTGCTCGTGGCGCGGGGGGGGGCTTCCCCATCGGGCGCGCATCGGGGTGCGGCAAGGCGTCGGCGCCCGACGCCGCCCTCCCCCCGCGCGTCGTCCGCCCCGCAGGAGCGCGGACCTCCTACCGAGCAGCCAGCGGCGCACCCGTCGCGTTCGCCGTATGTTGGTGCACGCGCCGCCATAGCCGAGGCATTCATATCGCCCATAAAGCGCGCTTTTCAGGGCCGACAAATGCAGTCGCGGCGGCGCGCGGTTCGCAGTGTGAGCGGTTTGCGCGGTTTTGCAGTTTCATTGTTCACGGCCATGGAAATGGCACGGCGCGGCGCGGGGTCGCGCGGGGCGCGGCGCCGCGGCGCGCGAGAGCGCCCGCGCCGCGCGGGTGCGATCGGCAGGGGCGGCGCGCGCCCGCGCGCGGAGGGGCGGGGAGGGGCGGGGAGGGGCGCGCGAGAACGTCTCCTCCCCCCCTCCTGCGTGCGCGAGGGGTTGCGCCGCATCGGGGTCGCGGGGGGGCGCGCGAGTGCGCCCCCGCGCGCGGCGTTCTCGCAGGTGTTGGAATATAATTGCGTCAACCCGCAAGGCGCGCGGAAATGGGCGCGCGCTCGGCTTCCGCTTGCCCGCCCGTGCCCACCCTGTGCCCCGCGGGGCGTGCTGCGCGCGGTGGCTCGCGTGCACGGCGCTCTCGGCTTCCTTCCTGTGCTCTGTCCTGCCCGTGCCCACCCGCCCGGGGGCGTGCGTCTGGCTCGCGCTTTGGGGCGCTCGCTTCGCTCGGCCCCGCCCGTGCCCGCCCTCTTGGGGTGTGGGGTGTGGCTCGCGCTTGGGGGCGCTCGTCTGGTCGCGCGCTTCTGGAAAGCGCGTGGTGGTGGCGGCGCGACCGCTGGTCGTGCTCGGTCGTGCGGCGGGGCGCGGCAGGGCGTCGGCGCCCGACGCCGCCCCCCCTCCGCGCGTCGTCGGTCCCGCAGGAGCGCGGAGCTCCTACCGAGCAGCCAGCGGCGCACCCGTCGCGTTCGCCCTATGTTCGTGCACGCGCCGCCATAGCCGAGGCACTTATTGGGGGGGGGATGGTTCGGCGCTTCTTTGGATTTCGCTGCCCTTTTGGATTTCTGCGTCCCTTTTGGTATTCGCCGCCCCTTTGGTTTTCGGTGCCCCTTGGGTTCTCGGCGCCGTTTTGGTTTTCGGCGTCCCTTTGGTTTTCGGCGCCCCTTTGGATTTCGGCGCTCATTTTGTTTTCGGCACTCCTTTGGTTTTCGGTGCCCTTGTGGCTTTCAGCGCCGTCTTGGTTTGTTCGGTTCTCTGTTGGTTTTCGGCGCCTCTTTCTGTTTTCGGCGCCTTTTCGGTTTTCGGCGCCCCCTTGGTCTTCGGCGCCCTGTTGGTTGTCGGCGCATACTTGGTTTTCGGCGTCCCTTTGGTTTTCTGCGCCGCTTTGGTTTTCGGCGCCCGTGTGGTTTTTGGCGCAATTTTGGGTTTCGGCGCGTATTTGGTTTTCGCTATCCCTTTTGTTTTCGGCGCCGCTCTGGTTTTCTGCGCCTTTGGGGTGTTCGGCACCTCTTTGGTTTTCGGCGCCCTTTGGGTTTCGGCGCCTTTTTGGTTCTCTGTGCTCCTTTGACATTCGGCGCCTTTTTTCTGGTCTTGCCATTTTCGTTCTCGGCGCTCCTTTAGTTTTCGACGTTCCGTTGGTTTTCGCCGCTCCTTTCGTTTTCGGCGCTCCTTTGGTTTCCTGCGCGCCCTTTGAGTGTTGCGACCTGTTGGTTTGCAGCGCCCTTTTGGTTTCGAGCGCCCGTTTGGTCTTCGGCGCTCTCCTGGTTTTCGGCGCTCTGTTGTTTTCGGCGCCCGTTTGGTTTTCGACGCTCCTTTTGGTCGCGCTCCTTGGATTTTTGGCGCTCTTTTGATGTTCGGTGCATCGTTGGTTTTCGGCTCCTTCTTGGTCTTCGGCGTTTCTACAGGGGAGGGGGAGGCAGCTTCCGAGGGGCGGAAAACAGGAGGGGGGGGATTTCCGGCAATGGGGGTCCAAGGGAGGGGGGGTAGTCAAGCTAGGTGCGCTCGCGTCATATCTGACGTCCTACCCCTTCCTCCCATCCCTTACCATGGAGCTGATTTTCTCTATCCGCGGACGCGTGTCGTAGCGGACCTGTGGCTCCGCGCGCGCGTGCGTAGTGGGTGGTGGTGCGGTGCGTGCGTGCGTGCGTGCGTGCGTGTGTGCGTGGTTGTGGTGGTGCTGGTGCTGGTGCTGGTGCTGGTGCTGGTGCTGGTGCTGGTGCTGGTGCTGGTGCTGGTGCTGGTGCTGGTGCTGGTGGTGCTGGTGCTGGTGCTGGTGCTGGTGTTGGTGCTGGTGCTGGTGCTGGTGCTGGTGCTGGTGCTGGTGCTGGTGCTGGTGGTGGTGGTGGTGGTGGTGCGGCGCGGTGATGGCGGGCGGATGGGCGCGCGAGAAAGAGGCCCGCGCTGGGGCGATAACGCCATCTCGAAGGACGGAGGCCAAACACTGATCCGAAAATGAGGCCCACGCTGCAGCGGGAGCACGATTCGGAACGATTCGGGGGCAGAAATGAGGCCGGCGCCCCAGCGAGAGCAGCATTTTGAAAAAAACGCAGGCGAAAACCCAACTCCCAGGTCCCGTGTGTAAAAAAGCAGTGCGCGGGGGGGGGGGGGGTCGGCCACTCCCTGCACGCCATCAGGGGAAGAGGGAGCGTAGCACTCATATGGAATATTGGTGGTCCCCAAACGCGGTGGTGAGAACACCCGGTGGTGAGTTTTGGGCGATTTGGGTAATGGTTTTCGAGCGCTGGCTGGCCCAGGAAACGCAAAACCTGGTGGCGACCGCGTGTCCCCAAACCTGGTGGTGACCCAGAATTATTTCTTTGGGGAATCCGGGTCACCACCAGGTGTCTCACCACCTGGTTTGGAGACCACCAAAAGTAATTGTTAGGCCTCCCCCCGCCCTCCGAAAAGGGAAGGGGGTAGGGGATGGGGGGGTAGCTTCCGAGGGGCATGCGAAAGGAGGGGGGGTTGGCTTCCGGCAAGGGAGGGCCAGAGGGCGACGAGTGGAGCCCCCGGGTTCCATACCCGGCAGGAGGGCACCATGCCCAGAAGCAGGTCAATCCCCGACAGAAGGGCTCGATCCTGGGCACCCACCTTACTCCAGATCTCGTAATAAAAGGGAGGGGGTCTGGACCCAAGACAAGCCATTTCAGACCTCCCCCGTGGGAGAACCCTCCAAAACATCGTCCCCAGACCCCCCCAGGCCCTCCAAGATAGCTTGGAAAAGACCCCCCCGAAATGAGACCCCCCTCCCTTTATTACGAAATCTGGAGTAATTATACGTCAGAAGCCAAGGAGATACTTGAACTCAGAATGCCCACGCGAGCCCTATAAGGGGGCCACATGCGAGCCCTACCCCTGCCCCCCAAGATTTCTGAGGGGGAGGGTGGGGTTCACTTCGTTCGGGAGCTCCCGAGCGAAGTGAACCCCACCCTCGCCCTCCGAAATCGCGGGGGCCAGGGGTAGGGTTCGCATGTGGCCCCCTACAGACGCCAAGGAGATACTTGAACTCAGAATGCCCACGCGAGCCCTTGTAAGGCGACCACGTGAAGTATAGAAGCGCTTTCGCCGGGGATCGAGTTCTTCTGGGCTTCTGTGTACTGTCATCCTTCTAGTCGAGGCCCGGTTGGAATTGAATGGATTTCCTTCCGAATGGAGTCAAAGTGGGTTTATTTTCGGATCCACGGCGATAGTATTGGAATGCCACAGCATTCCTCGTTAACGGAATCCTGATGTCCTCTCTATCGGGTATTGATGGGGATGTTGATGGCATCCACAGGACCCCTTTCTGTGGGATTTCTATTCGCACCCTAGTGTAAGCCAATTGGCATACAAAGTCTCCTCGTCGTGGGAGTCCTACTGGACTATGGTATTTGCCCCTCGCGGAATTTCAATAAGATGAATTATCCGTGGGTTCCTATTACGTAGGTTCTTTCAGGAATCTTATTGCAACCCAATACTATAGTCACCCATCGGGCCACATCAGGTTCCTAATTTGACCGAGTGGGATACACTGGGATTCCATGCGATTGGGCTCCTATTGAGACGCTGTTGGATTTTTGTTTGGATTGGATTAAACAACAAGATGCATTAGTGGTGGATTCCCGTTGAAGTTGTGAGTGATTGATCGCACAATATGTGTAATGTAGGTGTCAAGACCTTGTGTAGGTGGTATATATACACGTACGTGCGGTACACCTAGTTATTGGACGAAGGTATATGTACTGAGCTATCGCACACTACGTGTATGCAGGTGTTTAGGCCGTATGTCTGTGGTATATGTACGTATAAACATTCATATACATACAACATGTATCCGTAGCTATTTTGGCTCAAGCAATTTTTGGTTCAAGCCTTTAATCGATCGATCGCGGCTGCTGCCTCGAACAAATCCAATGAACTCTTGTGTTGGCTTCACGTCGGTGGCGCTCGTGTGCGTGTCGGGGCTGCTCGTATTCCTGAGCGTGGCCTGGCGAGGACCAGCGGTTGAATTAAGTTCTGCGCTGGTATTTGGCCAGAGCAGCATGATCAATGTGAGCGGCCGCACGGGCAGCACGGTCGTGAAGTCCAGGGGGAATGCCGCTGAGGCCAAGCAGTGCAAACAATTGCCTTGTATCCCAAGTCTGAAGGTTTCGAGTCGGTCGTCCAAGTTGCAGATCATGGGACAAGGCAAGGGTGGCGCCACGGTGTCCGCCCAGATCATGTTCAATTTTCTGAACATAACTGAAAAGGCGTTGGAGTACAGCCGCTGGATTCACGATTACCGTTGCGAAGTATTCAGCAAGGATCCAGACCACAAGTCATACAAGTGCTCTGAGTGCGGGCTGAATGGCTTGAAGTGTCTCTATATAGTGCGCAATCCGTTGGATCGAGTGGTCTCTTCGTACGTTCACACCATGAGTACCAACAAGATGCACACATCTCTCAGAGGCAAGATCGCAGACTTCGCAGCAGATGCCTCCTTCGCGGAGTTCATCGCTTTCTTGAAAGGCACTGCAGCAACGGGTCGCCGCTATTGGGGTGACCCTCATTACCTGCCCCAGTGCGACACGGTCTGCGAACATACTGAATTTGACCGGGTGCAACATCTCCTACTCGAGAGCTTGGATGCTGGATTGGCTTGGTTCGGCCCAACCGAAAACATACAGGGCCTGACCAGAAATAACATGTCATCGAAACACTACGTCAAGAAGTCCTCCCGAATGGATCCAGGCGCAGCATATCTCCGCTACAGCAATCATTTGCATGATTCGCATCCGTCTTACGAGGCCTTTCTCGACGAGCCCAGCATATTCAAGGACGTATGTTGTCTTTTCCGGACAGATATCGAGTTGCACCGCAAGTCATGTTCTGCAGAGTGGCTGCAGGGGTGCGCAGAATGCATGGACAGTTGTGCCAGAGAGCTACGGAGGTTGGCGCCCTGCAATGATGTGTAATTATAGCCGGAGTGCAGTATCCCCAAACAGGGTTTTTAGACCCACTGCGGTTTCCAAGGTCGATTGCGTGCACGTCCAGTGCTGGCTGGCATGGCATGTTAAACCATGCCTCTCCTCCTCCTCCTCCTCCTCCTCCTCCTGCTTCTCCTTCTCTTCCTCCTCCTCCTCCTCCTCCACCTCCTCTTCATCCCGAACGGCATCTCGGAGCCCAGAGTTGCGAAGATGTCTCCAGCGTAACGGGCTGGACCACCTCGCGCGCGGCATTTCGGACCCCAGAGTTGCGACGATGTCTCGTGCGAAACGTGCTGCGAGGAAGTCTCGGGCGAAACGGGCTGGACCGCCTCGAGCGCGGCGTCTCAGAGCTCTGAGTTGCAGGGGCCTCCTGTGGCCTCCTGGGACCTCCTGGTGACCTCCTGGGGCTTCCTCCTGGGCCTCCTATGGCCTCCTGGACCCCACCTGGGGCTTCCTGAAGCCTCTTGGGGCTCTCAGGGGGGGATATCTAACATGTGGCCGTCGGGCCCCCCCAAAATGGCTAAGCACCCGAAAAGAGCCGGACGCTCAAATTAGAAAATCTCCCGAAAACGCCAGAAAAGTTCGAAAAGTAGAAATCGAAAAGTTGAAAAGTTCAAAAGTAGTCCGCCGGTGCCCGCGAAAAGTCGAAAAGTTGAAGAGTCAAAAACTTTTCGACTTTTCTACTTTTCGACTTTTCGGCTTACCGCGTCGAGAGACATCCCAGGCGCCCCGCGTAGCGCTCTCGCCGCAGAGGGGAACAGAAGTGCATCAATTCATAAAGTCGAAAAGTAGAAAATTTTCGACTTTTCGATTTTTCTACTTTTCGAGCGCTTCAGCGTTGCACTTTTCGACTTTTCGAGTTTTTGACTTTTTGGGCTTCGTCGCGGAGCGGGGCACTTTTCGACTTTTCGATTTTTCTAATTTTCAGTTGTTGAGGCGCTGCACTTTTTCAACTTTTCGATTTTTCGATTTTCCGCGCTGCGCTTGCCCCGATTCCACCAAAATCGGCCGGCTCCTCATTATTTCCTTCCTTTTCATTCCCAGCCCTCTTTGTGTTGGGTACTCGTTTTGAACAGAGCGCCGCGGTCTTGTCCTCCTCTCCTCCTCCTCTCCTCCCCCCCTCCTCGTCCTCTCCTCCGGACTCCCAGTCCGGGGCAAGTTTTGGCAACACCGGCCGGTGTTATGGCCCAGGAGGCCCCTGGAGAGCATCCAGAGGCCCCAGAGACGCCCCAGAGAGCCCCAGGAGGCCCCAGCACGGACTCAGGCCATAACACCGGCCGACTTTTATGGAATCGGGGCAAGTGTTGGCACAATCGGCCAGTGTTATGGCCCAGGAGGCCCTTGGAGAGCATCCACAGGCCCGAGAAACGCCCCAGAGAGCCCCAGGAGCAGGCGTTATGGCCCAGGAGGCCCCTGGAGAGCTGCAGAGGCCCCAGAGAGCCTCAGGAGGCCACAGCGCGGCCTCAGGCCATAACACCGGACGATTTTCGAACATCGGCCGGCGTTATGGCCCAGGAGGCCCCTGGAAACCATCAAGAGGCTCCAGAAAACCCCAAGAGGCCCCAGCACGGACTCAGGCTATAACGCCGGCCGATTTTGGTGGAATCGGGGCAAGTTGTGTCATCAGCCGGTGTTATGGCCCAGGAGACGCCCCACAGAGCCCCAAAGAGCCCCAGGAGGCCCCAGCACGGACTCAGGCCATAACGCCGGCCGATTTTGGTGGAATCGGGGCAAGTTTTGGCAAAATCGGCCGGTGTTATAGCCCAGGAGGCCAATTGGAGAACATCCAGAGGCCCCAGAGACGCCCCAGAAGGCACCAGGATGCCCCAGCATGGACTCAGGCCATGCCGCCGGCCGATTTTGGTGGAATCTGGCCAAGTTGTGGCAAAATCGGCCGGTGTTATGGCCCAGGAGGCCCTTGGAGAGCACCCAGGGGCCCCAGAGACGCCCCAGAGAGCCCCAGGAGGCCCCAGCACGGACTCAGGCCATAACGCCGGCCGATTTTGGTGGAATCGGTGCAAGTTTTGGTAAAATCGGCCGGTGTTATGGCCCAGGAGGCTCCTGGAGACCATCCAGAGGCCCCAGAGAGCCCCAGGAGGCCCCAGCACGGACTCAGACCATAACGCCGGCCGATTTTGGTGGAATCGGGGCAAGTGTTGGCACAATCGGCCGGCGTTATGGCCCAGGAGGCCCCTGGACAGCATCCAGAGGCGCCAGAGACGCTCCAGGAGGTCCCAGCACGGCCTCAGGCCATAATATCAGCCGATTTTGGGGGAATCGGGGCAAGTTGTGGCAAAATCGGCCAGTGTTATGGGCCAGGAGGCCCGTGGAGAGCACCCAGAGGCCCCAGAGACGCCCCAGGAGGCTCCAGGAGGCCGGGGCAAGTTTTGGCACATCGGCCGGTGTTATAGCCCAGGTGGCCCTTGGAGAGCATCCAGAGGTCCCAGAGAGCCCCAGGAGGCACCAGGAATCTCCAGCACCGCCTCAGGCCATAACACCGGCGGATTATAGCGGAATCGGGCAAGTTTTGGCAAAATCGGCCGGTGTTATGGCCCAGGAGGCCCCTGGAGAACTGCAGAGGCCCCAGAGACGTCACAGAGAGCCCCAGGATGCCCCAACACGGACTCAGGCCATAACACCAGCCGATTTTTGTGGAATCGGGCCAAGTTGTAGCAAAATCGGCCTGTGTTATGGCCCAGGAGGCCCCTGGAGAGCATCCAGAGGCGCCAGAGACGCTCAGGAGGCCCCAGCACGGCCTTAGGCCATAACGCCGGCCGATTTTGGTGGAATCGGGGCAAGTTTTTGCAAAATCGGCCGGCGTTGTGGCCCAGGAGGCTCCTGGAGACAATCAAGAGGCCCCAGAGAGCCCAAGGATGCCCCCCCAGACTCCAGCACGGACTCAGGCCATAACACCAGCCGATTTTGCTGGAATCGGGCCAAGTTGTGGCAACATCGGCCGGTTCTATGGCCCAGGAGGCCCCTGGAGAACATCAAGAGGCCCCAGAGAACCCAAGGAGGCCCCATGACCCCAGCTTGGCCTCAGGCCACAACGCCGGCCCATTTGGGTGGAATCGGGCCAAGTTGTGGCAAAATCGCGCCAAGCATGCGCATCCAATTCGCTCAGCAGAGTCCAGAGGCGCGAAGATGTCTATTGCGAAACGGGCTGGATCACCTCGCGCGCGGCATCTCCGAGCCCAGAGTCGGGGGGATGTCTCAGGCGAAATTGTCCAGACCACCTCGCGCGCAGCATCTTCGAGTCCATAGTTGGGAGGATGTCTCAGGCGAAATTGGTCGGACCACCTCTCGCGCACTATCTCTGAGCCCAAATTTATGAAGACGTCTCATGCGAAACCGGCCGGACCGCCTCAGTGGGGGGGGTCTGACAACTTGAGTCTGGGCGTCTGGGGAGGTTCGAACCCGTAGTGACCACCCCCCGCCCTTTTCATGATTGACGGGGGGGAGGGGGGGGGAGTGGCTCGAACCGGTAGAGACCCCCCCCGGTTTTCCGGGGAGGGGGGGGGGGGGGGGGTTCGAACCGGCAGTGGCCCACCCCCGGTTTTCCGCCAGCAGCGGTAGAACACGCTCTTTCCCAGGTCCGCACAACGCATCGCCGGGGCCTCCTGGCCCCGACCCGGCCTCTTGGCCGTGGCGCACGACGCCCCCAGACTCGCGCCTGGTAAACCTTTGGGTCCCCTGACCCGCGCTACGTCAGGGCCTCCTGGCCCCGACCCGGCCTCCTGGCCGTAGCGCGGTTGCGCCCCAGGCGTGCCGCCAGGCCAGCTCGGGGGCCAACGGGCGCACGTAGCGCGTCGTCGGGGCCTCCTGGCCCCGACCCGGCCTCTTGGCCGTGGCGCACGACGCCCCCAGACTCGCGCCTGGTAAACCTTTGGGTCCCCTGACCCGCGCTACGTCAGGGCCTCCTGGCCCCGACCCGGCCTCCTGGCCGTAGCGCGGTTGCGCCCCAGGCGTGCCGCCAGGCCAGCTCGGGGGCCAACGGGCGCACGTAGCGCGTCGTCGGGGCCTCCTGGCCCCGACCCGGCCTCCTGGCCGCCGCCCATTACAGAAACACGAATGCACCGAGGGCCTCCTGGCCCGTGCGGCGCGTTGCAAGGGGGTCCTCCAGGCTTGCACAACATTGCGCCCGCGTCGCACCGCGGTGGCGCCCAGGGCCTCCCAAGGCCACCTGGTGCCACGGTGCGGAACCAGCGTCGGGCCTCGGGACCCGAGGGCGAACCCCGCGGGCAGCCCAGGACAAGGCGCAGCCTCCTGGCCGCAACATGCCAGCGCGCCTGGGCGCCGACAAAAACCGGCGGGCCACCCGACCGCGCCGGCAAGAGAAACACAGAAGCGTTCTGACTGCGAGCCAGCAAAAGCGACGAGGAAAGCAGCAGCACCGGCACCAGCGGCAGCGCCAGCACCAGCAGGACCCCCGGCGCACCCAGCAGCGGCACCCGCGTCAGCACCCACCCAGCAGCCGCACCCGCAACCCACGCCGCGGCGGCGACGGCGGCAGCGACGACGGCGCGGCAGCAACGGCGGCCACCCCCAGCAGCGGCAGCACGGCGGCGACGACGGCCACGGCGCGGAGCGGCCCCAACACACGACGCGACGGCGACCGCGCCGCGACGACGACCCCGACCACGACGGGCAACGACGACCGCGACGCCGACGACAACGCCAGCGGAGCGACAGGACGACGACGGACACGGCGGCGGCGCCCGAGGAGAGGGAGCGGCGACCGGCCGTCGCGCGCGCGGAGCGACGACCCGCCAGCGCGCGCGCGCGCCGCGCAGCACGGCCGACGGGCCCGCGCGCAAGCGGAAGCCGAGCGCGCGCCCATTTCCGCGCGCCTTGCGGGTTGACACAATTATATTCCAACGCTTGCGAGAACGCTGCGCGCGGGGGCGCGCTCGCGCGCCCCCCCGCGCCCCCGATGCGGCGCAACCCCTCGCGCACGCAGGAGGGGGGGGGGAGACGTTCTCGTGCGCCCCTCCCCGCCCCTCCGCGCGCGGACGCGCACCGCTCCTGCCGATCGGCCCCGCGCGGCGCGGGCGCTCTCGCGGGCCACGGCGCCGCGCCCCGCGCGACCCCGCGCCGCGCCGTGCCATTATGGCCGTGAACAATGAAACTGCAAAACCGCTCACACTGCGAAGCGCGCGCCGCCGCCTCTGCATTTATCGGCCCTGAAAAGCGCGCTTTATGGGCCATAAAAAAGCGCAGAACACCAAAAAGGCACCCAAAACCAATGGGGCGCTGAGAACCAAGGAAGCGCCGACAACCGAAGGAGCGCCGAAAACGACAAGGGCACCGAAATCAAAAGGGGCACCGAACACCAAAAGGGCGCCGAAAACCGAAGGAGCGGCGAACACCAAAGGGGCTCAAAAAACCAGAGGGAACCGAAAACCAAAGGATCTCTGAAAGTCAAAACAAAAAAAAACGCCGAACACCACAAGGTCGCAACAAAAACAAAAAGGGCGCCGACGACCAAAGGGGCGCCGAAAACCAACAGGGCGGGCGCCGAAACCTAAAGGAGCGTCGAAAACCAAAGGGGCGCCGACATCCAAAAGGGTGCCGAAAACCAAAGGAGCGCCGAAAACCAAAAAGACACCGAAAATCAAAAGGGCACCGAACACCAGAGGGGCGCCCACGACAAGGACGCCGAAAACCAAAAGAGCGCCGAAAACCAAAGAAGCGCCCAAAACCAAAAGGGCGACGAAAACCAATAGAGCGCCGACAACCGAGCGTGCGCCGAAAACCTAAGGAGCACCGAGAACCATAAGGGCGCAAGAAACCAAAGAGTCGCCGAACACAAAAATGGCGCCGGAAACCAAAAAGGCGCCGAAAACCAACAGGTCGCCGAATACTTAAGTGTGCGCAGAAAACCAAAGGGGTGCCGAAAATCAACAGAGCGCCGAAAACCACAATCATGAAGACGCCGGAAACCAGAAGGGCGCCGAAATCCAGGGCGCCGAAAACCAAGGAGCGCCGCAAACCAAAGGGGTGCCGAAAACCGAAAAGGCGCCGAAAGCTTAAAACGCGTCGAGCAGCAACAATGTGCCAAAAACATAAACATTGCACCGAAAACAGAAGGAACACTGGAAACCAAAGAGGGGTCGAAACCGAAGAGGCACCGAAAACCACAAGGCTCGGAAAACCAAAAAGAATCCGAAAACATCCGAAAACCGAAGAAACGCGGAAAACCCAAGAGGCCCCGAAAACCAAAGGGGCGCCGAAAACCACAAGGGTACCAAAAACCAAAGGAGCGCCGAAAACCATTATCACCATCATCACCATCATCATCATCATCATCACCACCACCACCATCACCACCACCACCACCACAATCATCATCATCATCATCATCATCATCATCATCATCATCATAATCAGCATCATCATCATCATCATCATCATCATCATCATCACAGCCATTGTCGACATAGCCATCATCAAATATATCATCCTGCATCGCCCTCCCCATCCTCTGATTCCTCCCCTCCTGGTCCTCCTCCCCCTCCTCCGCCATGTCCGCAACGACCATGCCGACGCGGGACGACGAGGGCGCCAACGGTAGCGGGCGGCTCGGATACAGGTGTTAAGGCCCAGTAAGACGCACTGAACGAAACTTAAAAGGGGGGGGTCGCTTCACTGGGCCTTAACAGATACAGGGCATGTTGCCCCCCCCCCCCCCCCGCGCATGCATGCTTACGTGCAAAAAACTCGGCACCTGCAAGCTTGGCCCCTCGCTCGCGGCCCCGTCCTGGCCCAAAACGCGTGAGAGCGGGCGCTCCGCGCGCACGCACCCGGCGCACGCTGGGCCCACTGCCCGTGGATCCCCCCTCCTCCGCGGACGCGCTGCGCCGTGCAAGCAGATGCCCCCCCCCCCCCCGCCGTAAGGGTTTTAAACAAGTCCCCTGGAACCAAGAGTTTTCAAGGATCGCAAATTGAATTTCTCGATTTCTTTTGATGATGATTTCAATGAGATTCTTTTGTGGAGGATTACAATCGGATTCCTTTTGTGGCGCATTACACTAAGATCCCATTTGAGGAGGATTACAATAGGATTCCTTTTTGTGGAGGATTACAATAGGATTCCTTTTGTGGAGGATTACAATAGGCTTCCTTTTGAGGAGGATTACAATAGGATTCCTTTTGAGGGGGATTACAATAGGATTCCTTTTTGCGGAGGATTACAATAGGATTCCTTTTGTGGCGGTATTTGGGAGCAACCCAGGAGGTGAAAGAAAAAAACAAAAACAAAAAAAAATAGGAAAACTAATGAAATTGCGAAAATTGCAGGTTTTCAATGATTTTCAATAGTTTTGTAAAGATTTTTTTTATTTAAAAAAACAAAAAAACGCATTTCCAGCTCTCCGGAGCTGAAACCATAGAAAAACACAGCCTTCCAGCTACCTGGAGCGAAAAACATACTAAAACACATCCTTTTTCGCTCCAGGGAGCTCGAAATGGTGTGTTTTTATGTGGTTTCAGTTCCGGACAGCTGGAACTGCTGTGTTTTTTATATACATATTTTTCTTTGCAAAACCATTGAAAATCACTGAAAACCTGCAATTTCTGCAATTTCATTGGTTTTCTTGTTTTGTTTTTTTTTCTTTTTCTTTCTCCTCCTGGGTTGCTCCCAGGTGCCGCCACAAAAGGAATCCTATTGTAATCCTCCACAAAAGGAATCCTATTGTAATCCTCCTCAAAAGGAACCCTACTGTAATCCTCCACGAGAAAAATGCTATTGTAATCCTCCACAGAAGGAGTCCTATTGTAATCTAGCTGAAAAGGAAAGGAGGAGGAGGACAAGGAGGAGGAGGGGGAGGAGGACGAGGAGTTGGAGAAGAGGACCTCCTTCTCCTCCCTCCTCCCTCCTCCCTGTCCTCCTCCTCCTCCCCCTCGCCCTCCTCCTTCCTCTTCCTCCGTGCCAGCGGCCTCGGAGGCCCTCGGAGGCTTTCGGAGGGCTTCCGGATGGGTTCCGGAGGGCCTCGAGGGCTGGCGAGGCCTTCGGAGGCCCTCCGGGAGGAGGAGGAGGAGGAGGAGGAGGAGGAGGAGGAGGAACAGGAAGAGGAGGCGGAGGCGGAGGCGGAGGGGATAAGGGGGTGGGGGCATACGCGAATCATGTCATGATCTGACAGCAGCCTTCCACGCTGCAGCTGCATCGGCCTCGCTTGCGAGTCCCTGTCGGCATTCGGAGCTCGATGCCGCCTTGAGTCGGAGAACGACGATAAGACTACGCGAAGCAGTGATGAGGAGGAGGAGTAGCAGTAGTAAGAGGATTTAGATAAGATCAGCGCGAGGAGGAGGAAATAGCTAGATAGGACGAGCAAGGGGGATCAGGAGCGACGAGAAGATGAAGATGATGTGAATTCGGACAGGCATAGAACTACACTTTGGGCGAGTGGATTAGCTTCTTGCGCAGATCCCGAAATTCCAAACTTATTTTTGCGACATCGTCTTACGTATTGGATCGCCCGCCATTCGAGGGTGCCGATCGCGCCTGTTGGATTTGCCTGGGCCTCGGCGTCTCTTGCCATTGTCAGTCTGGAACCAAGGGTTGCGCCTCGCGAGTGGATTGGAGGATGGGCGCAAGGTGGGTCTTTCAGCTGCGGGGGGGCGCGGGCGTTTGCCGCCGCGCAGGGGCCAGGGGCAACTAGGAAACGCTCAGGGAAATGGAGGGCGGCAGGTAGAGGAAAAACGGGGGAGGGGGAGGGCAAAGCAGCGGGCGGGAATGGTGAACGTAGTGACCAGGCGAGATACTCTGATAGCGGGAGCGATGTGGGCGGAGGCCGCATTTGGAATTCCTTCTGATAGCCCCGGGACGTTCAGACACCTCCGCCCGGAGGCCAGCAGAGGGGTTCAGCGGCCCTTGCCTTCCTGACTCTGCGGGCGGGGCGCGACGACGTACCCGACGTGCACCCCGCCCCTTTCGCTAGGTGCCGGTCTGTACGTGCTCGCCCCGCGCGAGACATCCAGCGCGTTCAGAACTACACTTAGCCGGGCACTAGGTGCAGTTCTGCACGCGCTGGTTTCGCTGGAGACATCCCCACAAAACGGGGCACTTATAGAACTGCACCTAGCCGGCGGGGCGGGGTGCATGTCGTGCTGCCACTCGCGCCCCCGACGTGTACCGCGCCCCGGCCGCTAAGCGCCGTTCTGTACGTGTCCCCTTTTCGCGAAGCATCGGCTGCCCGCGCTGCCCATCGTCGAGGCCCCGCCCCCTGGGCCGCTCCCCACCGACAACCCGCATCCCCTGGCTCAGCGAAGCCAGCCGTATGCCTGGGGGCCTCGACGTCGCGCAGCCCGCTTCCCTCCCCCGCCTGTGCCCCAGCAGCAACTTCGCGATCCGACCCCCTGCGCTTTCAATTCTTCTTCGCGCCGGATTCCCCGTCCGAGCGTGGGCGCTTTTTCGTGTTATGATTTCTCTTTCGGCTGCCGCCAAGCCTTGCCGTGCAACGTGGCGGGCGATCGCTTCCACGCTTGGCATGCAACGTCGTCGGCGCGACCATCGCCTTCCATCGCAGGTCGCGAAGCGGTGTCCGTCCACCCAGACCGACCGACGCGCCAAATCGAATTTTGATTGCCACCCCTGGTCCCCGCAACAAGGTGCAGTTTTGCTGTGTGTAGTTGTAGATGTGTTCGATAAATGCATATCTAGAGCTAGATAGGACGAGTCAGGAGGGCGCGGGGCGACGAGAAGAGAGAGGTGGGGGACGAGGAAATACGACGAGTGAGGAGTAGCATAAATTTTCGATTTATCTTATCATGTTTTTAGTCTGCTTGATTACTTATCTCCGGCGTGTGCTTCTCAAGTTTGTTTCACTTGGACCTCCTGTTCTCTCTTATATTCATCTTTCCTCCGTATGTCGTTCAAACATGGCTTATCCGGCTTTGGGTATTTGTTTTTTGGATATTTATCTCACCAGCGCGGGCGCCGCAGCACGCTATGCCAGCTTCATCAAAAACGGCAATCAAGACGAAGACGGACAGATGCCGCGATCGTAAGCGCACCAAGTCTTTGATGAACTGGGTCGCCAAGCCGCGGGTAAAACAATTCCTCGAGGCTGCGCAGAGGCACTTGAATAAACGCCGCGAACTGTGCGCAGCCCTGCGGAACGAGAAGGCTGCTCTTGGCCAACAGGCCAAGAGCCAGCGCAAGGAATTGTTCCACATGCGTCGCGACGCGTTCGTGGCCCAGGCGTTTGGGGGAGTGAAACGAACTCCCGCGCACCCCACCAAGAAAACGCAATCAACGCAAACCAAGCTAACAACAACGCAGGGCAGCCCGAACACACGACAGCGCAACAACACAACACAACATCAGCAACTCAACAACAGCACACAACAATTCAACCACAACAATATATTTCCGCATCCCCACCCAGCCAGCAGCCGAGAACAACAGGAAGGCCTTCGAGAGGGTCAAGAGCAAAAACGACAAGCTGGAACACTTGGTCGAGGAAGCGGCGCCCCTGAGGCACGGCGGCGCGCCCGGGGGGGAGGAGCAAGGGCTGGCTTTCAAAAAAAAAACGAGCTTCCGAGCAACTCCTCTGCCTGGGGAGTTTTCTGGGCCTCTCAGAACGCCGCTTCAACGGCTTCTCGAAAACCGGGAGCTTCTTAGACGCCCTGGAGTTTCCCGAGAAGGCCGCCCCTAGCCCCACCCGCCCCCCCTTCGGCGCGCCGCCGAAAAGGCAGCAAGCGCGCCAGGCCAGGGCCGAGGGCAAGAAGGAGGGCGCGGCCGCGGCCAAGAAGGAAGCGGCGGAGGAGCACGACCGCCTTCAGAAAGCCCTTCCGGAGACCAAGGCTTGGTTTTGGAGCAAAACCCCACAAAAAAAGGAGGCCAGCGGACTTTGGCGCTCGCTGTTGGCGCGCGCCCGGGGGCGTAGCCAAGTTCGGGAAGAAACCCCCGTCAGGCGAAGTGCAGTGGCCTCTCGTCGGAGAAGCACCGGTTCCTCTCGCTGGCCTCCGCCGCGCAGAGGGAGAAGTACTTCGAGCTCGCCAGGGGGCCAAAGACTCGGAGGAGCATCCGTGACGGATGCTTCGGCGACCAGTAGAATGGTCGCCGCTGCTAATGCCGAATCCGATTGCGAGGCCAGCGCGCGAGCAGAAAAGCAACACGGGGGTCAGAACAAGTGATAACAGGAGGGGCATCTTGTTTTGGATGCCCCTTGTTGGTCAGAGTAGCAGGGATGTGTCACATTGTTTTGTGGCCAACGCAAATGGTTGAGAAAGCGCAGATAGCGCAGAATTTGGCCGCTCTGCGTCGTCGAGAGGGGAATCGTGTTCTGGGCGCCCCTCTAGAGCAAAGGCGACGGGGGGATCCGAGCAAGGGCTCAGCGGGAAACTACGGAACACCACCTGACACCGCTGGGCACCACAGAACGCCGCAGGACACTGCCGCAAACCGCAGGACACCATAGGACACCGCAGGACACCGCAGCAAACCACAGTACACCGCAGGGCAGCACAGGACAGCACAGAACACCACAGGACAACGCGGGGCACCAAAGGATACCACAGTTTCTTCATATTTCCTATGCATCGGTTGTTTCCACAAGGGGGGCATCCTGTTTTGGATGCCCTCGTTGATTAGAGTAGCAAGGATGTCTCGCCTTGTTTCGCGGCCAACGCAAATGATGAGAAGCGCAGATAGCTCAGAATTTGGCCGCTCTGAATTTAGCGCTGTCGTCGAGAGGGGCATTCTGTTTTGGACGCCCCTCTAGAGCAGAGGCGACGGGGGGATCCGAGCAAGGGCTCAGCGGGAGACTACGGAACACCACATGACACCGCAGGGCACCGCAGAACGCCGCAGGACACTGCCGCAAACCGCAGGACACCACAGGACACCGCAGGGCATCGCGGCAAACCACGGGACGCCGACGGACTGCGCAGAACGCCACAGGACAACGCAGGACACCAATGGACACCACAGCTTCTTCAGATTTCTCATGTACTGGTTATGTCCGCAGTCGTGTGGGCTCAAAGTGTGCTCTGATCAGACACCTCCTGCATGCATTGCGCACTGTGGTTTCCAATGTTTTGCTCTTCGGACGTCAGGGGAAGGCCCGTCTCCAAGGCCTTCATCCACTACTCCGAGGCGCCGCCTGCAGTTCGGCGGGCGAGGTCGTGGTCACCTCCGAGGGCTCGCTCTGCCGTCGGCCCCGAGAACCTGTTCGACCTGCCATCCTCAACCGACGGCCTCGGGGGCGCGCGCGACATGCACGCGGACTACGGCGCCGCAGTCCCGCACGGGACCGACGGTGCGTCCGCCCCACTGCCGCGCCCCTTGCCGATGCAGAAGGGGACGTGGAATCGCTTGTGCGATGAGCCCCGCACCATTAACGCGGCGCTGCTCCCAGTGCCCGCCTGGGGGTACATCCAGAAAGAGCCGGGCTTCAAGCGTGCGCGCGGTTACCTTAAGGCTGCGCCTGCAGCGCTGCGCTCGTGGCGGCTCAGCTATTTCCACGGCTCAGGCGACGGCGAGCGGCCGACGAGCGCCGCGCCGATGTCCCCGACAGAGAAAAAGAAGAAGGCGCTGCGCCCAGCAGGGACCACCAGACCGTCGAACCCAACAGACATCAACTGCATCGATGAGATCATCCGCGAGCACCAGGGGCTGCCGCACCTCGGCGGCTGCGTTCACCATTGGACGAGGAACCGCAACCACGCCAAGAGGGGGCGCCAGAGTAAGACCAGTTCCGCAGAAGAAAAGCAGGGCATTGAGACATGCTTGGAGGAATCTTCCAAATAATTGAACATTCCGATCAGTGTCAAGCCGTGGGCTGCAGACACCATGCGATCTGTTGCAGTTTCTCTCTTCGAGGACAAGCTGTCCTGGGAAGTAAGGCGCCCCCTACTTCGGCTCCCGGGCATTGCCAAGTGCTTGCTCAATTCCACACGGCATGTAGCCAGCGACCAGCAGACGTGGGACATCGAGAACATGGGGGACGGGCCGTACTGCGCCAAGGACTTGAACTCCCAAAACTTCTTTGGATCGCAGCGGGCGGCAGATGATCTTGTACTCGCGAACGTGAACGTGCCCGCCCATGTTGCCTCAACGATCGGAAGGAAATTTGTGTTCCACCAAAAGTTTCAAAAGTGCAGGCGACCAGCCGCGGCTGCGGGGCCGCGCTCAGTGCGTAAGCGCCCCGCTTCTGTTGCCTTTGCTTGAACTGGAACTGAGCCAGGCGTAAACACATCATCATCATCATCATCATCAGCATCAACATCAACATCAACATCATCACCTGCGCGCGCACCTCACTCCATCTCAACTGTCAATCATGAAACGTCGACATCATGTACGAGCATAATTAATGCCGCGATCATGTTGCAAGTGCTGGTTCCAGGGGACTTGTTTAAAACCTCCCCCCCAAAAAAAAAATTGTGTGCCCTTGGGGCCCAGCGGACACGTGAAAGCACGAAACCCGCGCGCACACACAGGACGCACATTGCCCCCCCCCCCCCCCTCCTGGGAAGCCGGGCGAGAGCTGCTAAATCCGAGGCTGCTAAAATCGACCTCCGGGAAGCTGTCTTCGTTCTTCCAGGAAGAAGCCCGTTGACTGTTTCGCGTGCCGCGCCTCATTCCGGGAAGTTGTTTTTCTCCTTCCGGGGGGGGGCGTTTTAGCAGCCACGGTTTTAGCAGCCCTCGCCCAGCTTCCGACCTCCCCCCCTCCGCACGCTCCTCTTCGCGTGCAAAATGAATCACCCCCTGCAAGTTGGGTCCTTCGCTTGCGGCCCCGTCCTGGCCCGAAGCGCGCGAAAACACTAGCACCGCGCCCACGCGCCAGCCTCACTAGGGGGCCACATGCGAATCCTACCCCTACCCTGCACGATTTCCCAGGGGGGGGGGTTCACTTCGCTCGGAGGCTCCCCCGAACGAAGTGAACCCCACCGTCCCCCTCAGAACTCGTGAGGGGTAGGGGTAGGGTTTGCAGGTGGCCCCTACTCATGCTGCCCCCCCCCAGCCTCCCCCGTCCGTGCACGTAATTCCATACGTGAAAGAATGCGCCACCCCCAAATGGAGTCCCCCCGGGGGGCCCGTGGGACGTGTGGAAGCACAAATGCCCCGCGCGAGCGCGCGCGCCGTGGGCATGCTGGGCGCCCCCCCTTCGCGCACGCATTTTTGCACGCGCAAGGGCCTCGCCACCCGGACATTGGGCCCCTCCCCGGCGGCCCCGCCGGGACCCGAAACGCGTGAAGACACGTGCTGCGCGCGCGTGCGCCAGGCGCATGCTGGGCCCCCTTCTGCAAAACCCCTGGCCGCGATGGGAGACGGGCGGGGCGGGAGGAAACTTCAGAAGAGCGCCCCCCCCTCCTCCTCCTCCTCCTCCTCCCCTCCTCCTCCTCCTCCTCCTCTCCTCCTCCTCTCCTCCTCCTCCTCCTCCTCCTCCTCCTCCTCCTCCTCCCTCCTCCTCCTCCTCCTCCTCCTCCCCCCACCTGCAAAGGCAAGCCCGGGCGAACCTTCGGCCCCAGAGCAGACTAAAAGGAAGGCGTACCTTCGACCCCCCCCCCCCCGTGGCAACGCAATCCTGGCTGCGAAAGGAGGAAGGAGAGGAGGGCGTGTTTCCGAAGGCCCTCCCCTTCGCAAGGGAAATCCAGGCTGACCTGGGGCTCTGGAAAGAAGTGAGGTGGAGGATCGCTCTGAAGCCCCCCCCCCTTGGCAAGGCAATCTCAGCTGCGAAAGCGAGGGGAAGGGGAATAGCTTCCGACCCCCCCATGCCCCCGCTAAAAGGGGAGCCCGGGCTGACCTGGAGCTCCGGAAAGGGAGAGGGGGGGGTAGATTTGAAGCCACTTCCCCTTGGCAAGGCAATCTCAGCTGCGAACAAGAGGCGGAGGGGAATAGCTTCCTAACCCCCAACCACCCCTTGAAAGGGGAGCCCAGGCTGATCTTGGGCTCCGGAAGTGGAGGGAGGGGGGGTAGCTTTGAAGCCATCCGCCCCTCTGCAAGGCAATCGCAGCTGCGAAAACAAAAGGAGGGGTAATTTCCGAAGCACCACCCCTTTGAAAGGGCAGCCCGGGCTGACGTTGGGCTCCCTGGAAAGGGAGAGGGGGGGGATAGCTTTGAAGCCCCCACTGTGGCACGGCAATCTCAGCTGCGAAAAGGAGGAATGGGGATCCGAAGCCCTCCCCTTTGAAAGGGGAGTCAGGGATGACCTTGGGCTCCGTAAAAGTAAGGAAGGGGGCGGTATCTTTGAAGCCCCTGCCCCTTTAGCTAAGGCCCCCCTATCTCCGAAATGCCTACAGAAGGAAGGAAAGGGGGGTAGCTTCGGACCCCCCCCTGTCCAACGGAGGGGGGGGTAGCTTCAAGCTGGGGACCCTCCTTTTAATGAAAAATGTGCGACGAACGCGATCTTTCTGAGCCTCAGCCTCCGGAACGTACTCCCGCTCCTGCCGTCCCCTCCTCCCCGAAGAACGAAGGACTCATGAGATCGCAGCGCGCCGCATCGCAATTGCGAATATATCGCGCAGAGATGCCGAACATAACGCGCTCAAACCACCCCAGAACCCACCGCACAGTAGATAAGCTACAAGAACCTGGGGGCGTAAGCATACTGCACATCCCCGCCGAGATTGTAACATGTTATTGTCAACGTGCCGTTGCGAACGTCGAACCGGTCAATACTGAGTCACTGATGTTGTGCTACATTGGAGAGGCAGGAAAAATGTAGTCAGGACATATCCAAGGTTTTTAAGAACATCGCAAAACATGTGGTTCGCGACTTATTTGACCTGGCACCGTTATCCGCAACGCACAGCTCAGTCACCCACACAAACAAACATCTAGAAGAGAAGAACAACTGGGAGGGCCGGTGGAAAAGGGGAGCAGGGAGGCGGGAAAGAAAGGACAAGGGAGGAAATAAGGAGAAGGGGGCAAGAAAGAAGGGAAGACAGAGGGAAAGTACGAATAGGGGGAGGAAACGAGGGAGGGAGGGGAAAGGAGGAAGAATGTGGGGGGGGGCAGGCGGGGAAGGGAGAGATAAGCAAGCAAAAGAAAATGAACGGAACACGGCGCCTCCTGAAGCTCGGTCACGAGCCGGGCGACGCAACTCTGCGGCAAGTCCAATTGCAAGCTCAAGGCCTCGGGGAGAGACGGAACTCCGAAGGGGAACCGGATGGAATGGAGTCGAAGGGAAGAGGGAGGGATAGAGGAAATGGCGTAGGGGAAGGGGGATGTATGAGGGAGGAGGGGAGGCATACGAGGGTGGACGGGGAAAAACTGGGGAGGATGTGGAAGTCTGGGAAGGACGGATTGATCCAGGGGTACGGAGATACGAGATGAGAGCGGAGAGCACGGAGGTTGGGGAACGGGGGGAAGCCGAGGAGGACGGGGGCGAACGAGGACAGCAGCGAAAAGGAGCGAGGGACAGTGTCACACGAAGGGGAGGAACGGATAAGGAGTAGCGCCTGATGGAGCAAGCCTCTGTCTGCAAGCGAGCCGCTCCCGAGGAGGCCTCTGGGCACGGCGGGCGGGCCAGCACGAGAGGTCCGCAGAGCGAGCCCTCTGCCTGCAGAGCGCTGCTGTGCCCGCTTCATTTCTGGCGAATCGCTCCCGAAGTGGCGCATGTTGCGCCCTTAAAGCCTACAGGGCAGCTTCTAATACATGGGATTGTTTTATGTTTCAAAATATGGGATTTTGTAATACAGGATTGCATTATGCATAATTTGTGCATGAACTCATCGTTGTTTTCAATACTAAACCCTGCATTTTAATACATGATTCGCACGCGGAGCATGTATTAAAAACGGCACTGTGTGATCCCAGCCCGGCGCGGGCAGAACACCCGAAGACCAAACCTACAGAGACGCACGACTCGTCAGTGCATGATCGCGCCTGTCCAAAATCTCGCGCGTCTTTGGCAGCCACTGGTTCCACAATTTGGGCATCATGGTTCGGAGAGAACGCGCTCCGTGGACGCTGATGATGATGATGATGATGATGATGATGATGATGATGATGATGATGATGATGATGATGATGATGATGATGTCTCCTTTTTCAGCTAGCGGGAAACCGCTGTGACAAGGCGTTGGCCCCGCAGGGACTCTCCGAGCCCTGCTGTGAGCACGCTGGGTAAGCCTCCCAGGGCCAAACTGACTACGGATACAGGCATGAATTGGCCATAAGCGCCGTTACGACACACCGGCTGTTGTTCTCTCTTCAGCCGCCGGCGCCGTTACGACAGAATTGCTGCAACCGCCAAGCGCCGTTACGACAGACTGCTGCTATCGCCAAGCGCCGTTACGACAGAATTGCTGCTTGCTTCTTGTGACAGAAAAGAGAAAGGAGAAAAGAGAGGCGTCCCGCCGTCCAACCCCTGTACACCTCCAAGGAAAATCAGCTCAGACTGGTACGTGATACAGTCACGTGTTCGCAGGCGTCGTCAAAGATCTCACTGTTGAAACCTTTCACCACCGTTACGAGATGGGCCCCGCCAAGCTTCCAGGCTATTCGGACCCTGTAGCCTAGAAGGTGGGACCATGACTTGTTCAGACGGGCGACGGCTCGCTGAACTCCTGAGCACCCCCATTCTGGGAAATACGGAATGACCAGAAAGATATCTTTCGGTCCCCCGCTGGTCTTCTTGGAAATGCCAGTGCTGGAACTAGTAGCCAGTGCGTGCACAAAGGATTCGCCTGCCCCGCCCTGCCTCAGGAGGGAGCAGAATCTCGAGAGCTCGTCGCTCGCATCGGACTTATGCCTTGACAAGCGAAAGAAGCGCGTCCGCATGGAAAACGGCCACGCTCGGTGCACCTCTGGGTGGTGCATAGAAGAATTGCTTAATGGAACCCATTGGCTTGTTCTCTTTGAGTATACACTATAGTTCAACATCCCACCACTGTCGAACGATCGAGGGCGCCATACCTTCACATCCAGGTATGTGGCATACTCCGAACTACAAGATTCCAGCTCCAAGCGGAATGGCTTTGCTCTGTTGAATAAATCTCGACAAAATCTGTCCACGTCCTGTGCGTCACCGTCGAAAAATACAATGATAGCGTCTTTGAACCTGAAATACAGTTTGATTCCACATTGTCTCCTGTACTGTGCGTCATCTATGAATTGTACCTCGCAGAGGTGGTAAAATGCTCCATCTGAAACCTCGCCACTGCACGCGCACCCCATGCCAGAGCCGCATTTTACTTTGAAGTAAACTGGCACATCATGTAGTTGAACGAACTGGTTGTCGAGGACAGGACAAAGCCTCGCGGAACTGGTGCTGCAAGCTCCCGTCGAAGAACTTCGCGCACTCCGCTTGCAAGATCTCGTGGCTGCCGCTCATGAAGTAGTCCTTGACGTCGATCTTCATGATCCTGAGTTTTGGGGAGAATCGAACATGCCTGATCTTGTTGACGAAGTCCGCTGAATCACGAAGTAGATGAGGGAGAGTCCGCAGCTTGTCCCTGAGGGCCCAGGAGACAAACTTGCACATGGGTAGCATTGGGGAGCGCCTCTGCATGCAGCGCAGAGCTCTGATGACGTTTTTGCCCTGCGGCTTGTGCGTTTTGACCGTGCAGCTCATCTTGTACACGACCCGGTGGAACGGCTCATCACAGCATGACACGAGACTCTTATATAGGTGCTTGTTTGGTTCATCTCTCCCATATTGACACATCTCTATGGCTGCGTCTCTCAGCTCCTCTACCACCGCCTGCGGGTCGAAATTTGGAGCATGAGAATAAAATGATGCGTCATTCAACACTTTCACATATGCTGTGATCAGCTGCGCTTTTTTGACTAAGGCGAACCCTCCATCTTTGTCTGTAGGGATGGCGCCCCATACTCCGTGCTTCAACTTTCTCAAAGCATGTGTGACGATCTTGGGGACGAGGGGAAGCCTGCCAAACCGGACCCGTGCGCTCACGAAGGACTTCCATACATCATGGTATAAATATCGGATGGAAGCATCGGCAGATACATCCATGAGCTCGTCGCACGGCCTTGCTCTTTTGGGTTTTACTATGATGTGCTTCCATGTTTGGTCCTCTGTTCAATGTTGTATTGTGAAGAACACGCTAGGTGACTGCAGTGGTACCTTCAAGCCAATTCAAGTCTGACGTCCAAAAGAGCTCTCGAAATCGATTCCAAAGACGGGGAACGGCGAAGCCCACATATATGTTTGCGATGATGTCGCAAAACGTATTCTACGTCCCACGAAACTTCCAAAGGTTCGCGTCAAAAATGTAAATGCCTGGCTGCCCTAGCCCACGCTTCAACAGCTGGCCGAGTGGAACTTTATCCAACCCCCGAGTCAAAGTGAGGAAGCACTCCATCGTTTTACGATTGTGCACGCAGTTCTTGTGGCATTTCCAACTTACACTTTCATTGAAATGTTCTGAGCTCTTCTTGGCAGAACGTTTGATGCTCACCAAGCGCGCCCAACGTTTGGCTTTCCTCGTCCCTTGGAATTGCGACCACGCCCCCGGCCACTCGCAGAGCGGCCCCTGCCTTTGTAAGCACCACGGCCACGAGCTTTCGGCGCATACTTGGCATTGGAGTCGTAGCCCTTGCCCTTGTCCTTGCCGCTCGACTTCCCATCTTTTCCTTTGGTCTTGCCCTTCGGGTGGTCCTTGCCTTTGCCCTTTCCTTTGTCGTAGTTCTTGCCTTTGCCTTTGCCCTTTCCTTTCTGGTCCTTGCCTTTCTGGCGGTCGCGATCTTTGCCCCCAGTCCCTCTGGGGGGGACCTCGTTTTTGGCATATCTTTCAATATATATATATATTCTTCCTCAAGATCGGCTTTTGCTTTCCCTTTGCTTTCAACGCTTTGGCGACACGGTCATCCACGACCATGTCGAGTAGTTGGTCAGGCGACTCCTGCATAACCCTTTTCAGCAACCTTTTTCCGATTAGCCTCGGCTTTTGCGATCTTGTCCAACTGTGTTTGTTTCTTCGCCGCCGCCTGTGCCACAACTTTCGCATAGACCGTTGACAACTGCGGTACAAGACGCTCCGGCTTCAAATCACATTCAGGATCAGGATCGAGGCCAAGAAAAGCAAAAGGTGATTTCTTCTCCTTCTCGAGATTCAGGCACTGTTCCAAAAATTGCTCGCGCTTGCATTTTGACTTCAAGTGTTCCCGCTGCGACTGCAACACTTGTATGTCCATTTCTTTGTTGGCCTTCAGAAATGCGCAATACAACTTGCGCTTGGCATCGCGCACACTCATATTTTTCAAATCAACTTCCAAGCAATAGTCACCTGAAGTTTGAACCGTATCGAAGAAGATGCTCTCGAATGACACAGAGAAGGGACGGACGGTTGGAGGGCATTCCTCGCGCCCCAATGCATATCGCTGGTCGCGAAATTTCTCCAACCGGTCACCGCACTTCTGGAGGGATGCAATCGATGCCAGCAGTGACATACTGGCCTTCTTGATCAATGGCCTCGTCTCCTTGGACGGGGCCGTCAAATGTGTTTCAATATATTCACGAATAACTTTGTTGTCATTCTCATCCAGGACCATATCCACATCGTATTCTTCACCTTCTGGATATCCATATCCAGCTCCACCGAGCTGGATCACAACTCCATGTGGTTGTCCACGTCCTTGTGCTTCTCTCCTTGGAGTGCGTTCTCGCCCTGCCTCGTCGTTGTGCGCTGGCCTGGCAGGAACAGCCCCCTCGTGGAGAATTCGCCGAGGTCTCTGAGACCCCGCGTCCGCCGAAGCGGATACCATGCCGTCTGAAAGGAGTGCAATGTACAATATCAGACAATAATGATGGTGCCTCCTTTTCAGCTAGCGGGAAACCGCTGTGACAAGGCGTTGGCCCCGCAGGGACTCTCTGAACCCTGTTGTGAGCTCGCTGGGTAAGCCTTCTAGGGCCAAACTGACACCCGAAGACCAAACCTACAGAGACGCACGACTCGTCAGTGTATGATCGCGCCTGTCCAAAATCTCGCGCGTCTTTGGCAGCCACTGGTTCCACAATTCATGGCAGCAGCACCACCTGGGCATCATGGTTCGGAGACAACGCGCTCCGTGGACGCCTGCCTTGGAATTACACTCCAAGAAAACCTCATGAATGGATCCCGGGGATGTTCCGAGTGCGCCCCACGCCTGCCCGATCTTTTTTCTCCGTTTGTCTGTTCCCCTCTCTCTCGTGTGTAAATATATATATATATATATATATATATATATATATATGTATGTATACTCCGAATCTCGGCTTGCGTGATCTGCCCTCACATCTCGCTCTGAACTCGTTGTCTAGACACGATCTCAACAAAAATGATGATTCTGTTAAACCTCTCGGTGGCGAGTGACTTCTGTTGCGAGATGGGCCCTGAAGTTACGCCACTGACGCGAAAGGAGAGAGCGTGCTCAACTGTGGGGCCGCTCGTAGTCGAAATTCGATCAGCAGAAGTCTGCACTTATCCCAAAACCAAGAAGGTCCCAAGACCGAAATTCACAGCCACGGGGGACGGGCTGCCGTCAGGCGGACGTTGTAACGAACTTTAGGCGAGGGTCCTGAGTACAAGTGGTTGATACAATCACATCGAATGTCGTTCGATCCAAACGTGTGAGGGTCCAAAAAAGAATGGGATTTGCCACATTCCTGAAATCCGGCGGCACCCCTCACGCAGATCGGCGGGGTCAGGATCCAAAAACACATGGGATTTGCCACATTTCTAAAATTTGCTGGCACCCCTCACGCAGATCGGCGGGGTCATTGTCCAGAAACACATGCGATTGGCCACATTTCTAACATTCGGTGGCACTCCTCATGCAGATCGGCGGGGTCAGGGTGCAAAAACACATGGGATTGGCCACAGTTCTAAATTTCGCTGGCACCCCTCACGCAAAGCGGCGGGGTCAGGGTCCAAAAACATAAAGACTTGTCACAGTTCTGAAATCCGGCGGCACCCCTCACGCAGATCGGCAGAGCCAGGGTCCGAAAACACATGGAATTTGCCACATTTCTAAAATTCGGCCCGTCGTCGGTTGCAGTGGGTGGGGCCTCCCCCGGTTTGAATCCACCCTCTTGCAATTCATGGCCGCCCCCCCAATTCGAACCCCCACTCCTGGAGGGAGGGGGCTGGTTCGAACCCCACCCATGCAATTCAGGGAGGGGGGCAGGGGAGGGCGCGTTTAGAACCCCCCCCCACACCCATGCAGTCCACAGAACGTGCCCGCTCATAGTTCGAAACATCGAACATAGATGATGCCAGCATCCCTCAAAAACCTAAGGAACATCCAAGATTTGGGCCTCTTCGGGCCCTCGTGGGGGGCCTCTTGGAGGCCTCTTGGGCTGTCTTGGAGCCCTCTTGGGGGCCTCTTGGGCCGTCTTAGGCCATCTGGAGACCGTCTCAGGCCGTCTTGGGTGCATTTTGGGCCGTGTTGGAGAGGCATATTGGGGCCATCGTGGCCGTCTTGGAAGCCATCGTGGGCGTCTTGGAGGCCTCTTGGGCCGTCTTGGGGCCCTCTTGGGGCCGTCTTGGGGACCTCTTGGGCCGTCATGGGGCCATCTAGGAGGCCTCGTGGTCGATCTTGGGGCGATCTTGGGAGCCTTTTGGGCCGTCGGAAGGCCGAAAAGAAGCAAATGCCCAAATCCTTCAAAAACCAACGGCGAATCACTGATTCTGGCCTCTTCGGGCCCTCCTTGAGGACCTCTTGGGGGCGTCTTGGGGGGCTCTTGGGGGCCTCTTGGGCCGTCTGGAGCCATCTTGAAGCTATCTGACTCTAAAGCGAGCTGAAGGACGTAAGAAGTGGAAGCGAGCGTGCGCCGGCGGCCGCGTTGCCTCAAGCGGCCGGCCGCCCAAATATGACTGTGCCTCACTGCGACGCACACAATCGCTATCGAGACCAAAAGGATCTTCCTGCTGTTTGAGATGGCACATTCTCTCCGAATGGGACTATCGCTACTACGGTACAACAGAGCTGGAGCTTGGCTTCGCCTAAGGCGAAACTGCTGGCTGGGCCTCCCAGCCCCCTTCAAACTTGGTAGCGGAGCTGGCCTATGGTGGTCAGCTCTTGCTCTACTCCTCACCATCCACGGCACTATCTGGTGGACTGTGGACATGGTGGAACATCAGGGTGCAGTGGTCTTGCGCGGAGGAATGCACATAACTACGCAGTACCGCAAGGACACTTGCAACGATACGTCTGTCCAAGCGGAGGTCTCTTACCTACATATTACCTCCCTGCGCTACTACACTCCTGAAGTCAACCCGCCTACTCCAAGTGGAAATTTCTTCGAATATAGGATGCATGAAAACATGCGATACGAAATATTGCCGCCTCCGACCCCACGCAGATTTACGACTAAACAGCAGAAGTCCCAACCGACTACATCCGACTACGACTTACGAGGCCATTGGATTGGTGCTACTATCTTTGGGCTCACATGGGTCGCTATCGGGTGTGCGGCAAGACATATGCGTGGCGGAGACGACACGAGAACGACCAGCCCTCATTGGGACCCAGCCGGTCAAGTACCTTTTCGCGAATTCGTCCGCGAAGTACATGCCTGGATCAATGTGACCACAGGCAATATGACGCCCTCCCAGCAGGCCACAGCTCTGCAGCGAGGTTTGGGAGGTCTCGCACGGACCATAGCCATGAGAGTCTCTCCAGCAGTTATTAATTTTGGCGTCAGGATAGGTGGCCGCCACACCGACGGCGTCACCTACATTATGTTCCTCTTAAGCACGAAGTTCGAGAACTTAGAAGAGGAGCGCCAACTCAACTCTGGTACGGCTCTCATTGATTTCCGAGTCCATGCGGGTGAACGTATCGACCAGACGTTAGCACGGTTTGAGACAGCCCGCTACGAAGCTGAAACAGCCGGCTTCAACATCCCCAACTTCCAAATCCTAGCAATGATTCTATTCAGAGCCCTTGGAGTGGGGACATCGCGTGCACAACAACTCCTGCAGCCTCTGAACCACCATATGCCGAGATATCAGCAACAAATTCACGCTCTACTTGAACGTTTGAGGTCATATGCTCACATTGCTGAGAGAACCCCCGGCAATATTGGTGGCATATTTAGTCACGGTCGCCGAACCGAGACTTTCCACGTGGACGCCAACGCAGGACAACCTGCCAACAACGTCTGGAATGATGATCCACAACCAATTGAGACCACTTTGAGAGGGGGGAGGTTCGAACCGGTAGTGCTGAGGCCGCCAACCCTTCCCAGCCCGCGAGGTTCGAGGACGCACGCCCCCTGAGGTCCTCGCATCTCGACTTTTGCGAGCCTGGGCGTTCTCGCTCCGGGTTTGGGTCTTCTTGGGCCGGGAGTGGGGGAGGGGGCGGTGCGACATCGGCTGCATGTCGCCAGGCTGACAATCGCCACCGGCGCCAGGGGGCGCTGGGGAAGCCAGCCGCATGCAGCTGACCCCTCTGCTATCCCCCATAGTCGTCCGTCCCGTAGTAAGGAAGAGAAGGGAAGATCAGCGGCACCGTAACGGGTACTCGCCGAAAGTTGCCACTTCCGGGCCTCTTTCTGGCAGTGCAGCGTTACCCACATCGGGGAGGGTTGGGTTCGCCGGGTCACTGGCCACAGTGTTTGTCAGTGGAATCCTCATTGGAGGGGCGCTGAGGAGAGGATGAGGATGAGGATGAGGATGAGGATGATGACGATGATGGTGGTGATGGTGATGATGAGGAGGATGAGGAGGATGATGATGATGCTGATGATGAGTATGATGATCATGATGATGGTACTGATGATGATGGTGCTGAAGATGATGATGCTGATGATGATGGTGATGCTGATTATGATGATGATAATGATAATCATGATGATGTTGATGCGGATGATTATGATGATGCCTATGCTCATTATGTTGATGCTGATGCCCATGGTGCTGTGGATGCGGATGATGATCAGGATGAAGATGCTGATGATGCTGATGATCATGATGATGATGCCGCTGATGCTGACGATGAGGATGATGATGATGCTGGTGATGCTGATGATGATGATGATGATGATGTTGTTGATGATAATGCTGATGATGATGATGATGATGATGATGATGATGATGATGATGAGGAGGAGGAGGAGGAGGAGGAGGAGGAGGAGGATGAGGAGGATGATGAGGATGATGAGGAGGATGAGGAAGAGGAAGCGGAAGTGGAAGAGGATGAGGAAGAGGAAGAGGAAAAGGGAGGGAGAGGAAGATGGGGGCAGGAGGGAGGTCAATCGGTCGGACATGGCATTGCAGCAGTCTGCAGGCTCTCGTCGAGAGATTGTGTCGACCGCCGCCCTCCCTAGCGAAGGGATGCCCAGCCCCGAGTCCCATGCGGCCCAGCGCACAGAAACGGAGGAGGAAGGAGGAGGAAGGAGGAGGAGGAGGAGGAGGAGGATTCGGAGAAGAAGCAGGAGGAGGAGGAGGAAGAGGAGGAGGGACGTGAAGGCAGAGCTCCTGGGAAGGAGCCGCCCTGTCGCCCGCTCTGCTCCCGGAGCCGCGCCGCCCGCGCCGCACAGTCCCCCCGCCGGGCAGGAACCCGCGATGGACCTCGCGACGTTCGCCTCACTCTGCGAGGCCGCCGAGCCGGGCGAGGACGGGGCGCGCTGCCTCCTCCTCCTCCTCCTCCTCCTCCTCCTCCTCCTATGCCCGTCTCCCTCCTGCGCCCGCCTGCTCCCTCGCTCCTTCCCCCCTGCCCCCCCTGCCCTCCCCCGTGCCCGCTCGCACGGGAAGAAGGGGCCCCAAGGACCGGCGGCAGTTCCCGTGCATCTTGAGCAGGGCTCGCCGTCGGCGTCGCCGCGGACGTCGCGCAGACTCGAGCCAGGAGGCCGCCCGCCCAACAGCGGCCGCTGCCGGTTGTCGTTCGGCATCGTGCCCATCCTTTCCGTACACACTTCGAGCGTCCAAAGCAAGTGGACGGGGGTCAATGCAACCGGGGGTCAGCCAGAGCGCCAGATCTTGCAGGACCCTGCAGGGCCAGAGTTGCCTTGACCCGGGCATGGGTGCAGGATCCAGCAGGATCCTGCAGGAATATGCAGGATGCTGCGAAGCTTGACTGACCCTGCTTTGCAGTGACCCGGGTCAGACGATTCCCGCCCCCGCGCCCCCCTCTTTTCGAAGAGTACCAGGCACGAAGAAGAAATCAGCAAGTGAGCGAAGATTGTGCATGTTCGTTTCCCCCGTCCCGTGTCCTTGATCCCTCTTTCATGTTAGATGATCACCCACTAACCCACACGTGCGTGGGCCCTCTGCTAGAACTCGAGCACGGGACCCCCCACCGGGGGGTCTGGACCAGCTGCCCCGTCGGACGGGCCGCCCGCATCCCCAGGGGACGCGGAGGGGCTCCTTTCGTCGGGCTGCTAGCGTCGCGCGCAGCGATGGCCATCTATAAGCCCTTGAGGCCCCCCCTTTCTGCGAGGGCACTTACCTCCCTCGATGCAGCTGAAATTGCCCTTACCGTTGCGGGTAAGCCCCGTGCATTCTGAAGCCAGGTGCATTCCGTCCACTGGCGCGTACTTCTCGCACGTGGTGCACCAGGTCATGAGGTAGCGCACCCACATCCTGAGCTGCATGCGAGGAGCAAATATCTCACCCTGCCGTCCGTGAACTCCTGCGCCTTGTTCCCACAACGCCGCCATCAGGCTGGACGGCGAGGGGGGAACCACGGCAGGCCGCTCCAGCCGGCAGCACGGAGGACTCTGGACGTCTGCACTGCAACCCCTCGTTGGCCGCGCTGCCTTTCGCCTCCCGCTCCATTCCGGCGATGGCTCGATGGAGCGATCTCGGTGCGAGTGGCGCCTGGCCGCCCGGGCCTTCTCTTCACTCCGGTGATCGGCCTCGTGCTGCCAGCTCCGGAGCCTTCCTGGCGCGACATCGGTCCAGGGTTCAAACGGCATCCCCGTGGTCCGTGCTGTGTGCTCCTCCTTCCGCCGAAGTCGCCCACCCCCCACCCCCTACCCGCCGCCAAGCCCGCCTCCTCGTCAGCCAGAGCGTTGCCCTGGACCAAAGAGGGATCTAACAGGTCAGCTCCACTGTGCGGGGCCTGCTTCGTCCATGTGTCAAGGGGGGTCTTTTTCAGGGCAACTTCCCTGGACCTCTTCGTGAGCGCCACGCGGATCCTGGACCACATGTCCTGGCTCACACCGCTCATCTCGCGGAACCGATGCTTTGACCACGATTTGACCAATGGCTCATGGTCAGTCACGAGAAGGCAGTTTGTTCTACACTCCTGGCCGCCCAAGCTAGCAGCTTGGAGCGGATTCTGCATATTCCCCCCCAGCAGGGGTAGAAAGGCCCCACGCTTGTCGCCACTTTCCGTTCACATCAGCCTGCAAAGTGACGGTGGCGCATACACACCTCCGTGTACCAGTCGTCGGCGAGCGAGGGGGGGAATTGAGAAGGAGAGGGAGAGGGTCGCCCCGGAAGGCGGCGCGGCGGGGCTTCTCAGAAGCCCTCGCGCCTCCTGAGATGTTTTCAGAAGGCGCGAGAATTTTCGGCCCTTTGACGAGACATGCTCCTTCTCACTTCCCCCTGGGTTCGGTGCCGAACCAGGGTCGGCGTTGTGTGGTCCCCGCGGCCTGTCGCCAAAGACAGCCACGATCCACTTTCCCACACTGGGGTTGGGGCAACACCTCGGCCACTGGGGTTGGCCCAAGCACGCGGGTTCTCTTCCCAAGACACAACGGCGGGAGCAAGGGGAAGAGCGGAAAGAAAGAGAGCACGGAGGCAGAGAGAGAGAGAGAAGACGAACACGGGAGAGCAGCACGAAAGAGGGGAGAGGACAGAGCGAGTCAGAGACCCGCGCGCGCGACCTCCCGTCTTCCCGCACGCCGCGCCGCAGCCTCCCTTCTCCTTAGAAGCGCACGTGAGCGACCCGGGTGAACACCTCTAATTAGAGCGTGAATTACCTACCCCGCTTTCGCTTCCAGGCAAAACCAAGTCATACCACGCGCCCCCTCGTCAAGCGGCCTGACCAGTACAGGCCGTAGTTTGGAATCGCTTGGTATCCCTTGGAAGCGAGGGTGGTCAAAAGCGAGGTAGGTTAGTTTGCCCCCTATCTAAGCCGCAGCGCTGGACGTTGCTCACTCTGCGCCTGCGCCTGAGGAAGCAAGCTGCCACCCTTCTCAACCACCAGAAGCCTACACTGCACGGGCACGCCCATATTTTGCGGATCGGTTTTTTCCGCCCCTGATTTGCAGCGTGAACGTATCCTCGAAATTTCATGTCCCAGATCTGTTTGACGCTCTTTTGTGAACTGCCTATATGAAACTGCAGCACCCTGGAGCTCTACTGAATCGAACTGACCAGCGGCGGCAAAACTGTTTGCTTCCCTTCCCGCAGCACAGAGATCCCCCCCCAGCTCCAACCCCTCACCCCCGTAGTGAACGGAGGACTGGGCCCAAAGCTTTCAATGAGACGTCTTCGACCAGGTCGGCCAGCAGGTCAGTGAAATCGGCATCGCCCTCCATCCAGCTACACGGGACGTCGGCCGTTATACGACCACCATATCAAAGGAAGTGTTCAGCGAGAGCCCACCTCCTTCTCGTGAAAGTGGTGGTCAAGAGTGCCTGGATTGGGGGCCGTTGGCGATGCTAGATACGATTGGTTCCGGGCCTGTTCGTGGGTGTCTTCGTCGTCATGTGACCGTCACTCCACACTCTGTCCCAGCGGCAGGAAGCAACAGATATTCAATCGTTTGCCTTCGGGTGTTCCTACCCTGCGCCCCACGTCGCTCGTCCTCCTCTCCTCTTCCCCCTTCTCCCGCCTCTTCCCATCACCGCCTCTGCTCTCCGAACGCACATTTCGTTCTACCCCTCACATGTACCGTGACCCCATATGGGGGTTCCACAGAAGCCCGGCCCCAGTGGCACTGCTTGCATGCGCGTCCCCAGGCCCACTACGGCACGCGACTCACACGCTTCGTGGCCCAATAGAGGGCTCCGCGGAAGCTTTCGAGAGGGGAGGGAGGAGCGGCGGAGGAGGAGTGAGGAAGCAGTAGGGAGGAGGAACGGGAGGAGGATATAGAAGGAGGAGGAGGAGGAGGAGGAGGAGGAGAAGAAGAAGAAGGTCGATGAGGAGTCTCCTGAAATGCAGAGCACAACAACCTGGTCGACTCTCCCCCGTCCCTCCCCCATTTGGGCTTTTGCCTGCAATCTTGCTTGCCAGTATTGTCTCTCCGAGTTCCTCCTGCTCCCTCTTCTTTCCGTCCTCCTCGTCGCCTCCGCTCTCCTGGCAGACGAGCGCTTACAGACGCAAGCTTTCTGAGGTCCGAGCTGATGCCTTCGGTTGGCGGCGGAGCCCAGTAGCCCCCTTTCCCCGGCGCGGAGTGCGCCAGGGGGAGCGCCAGAGGCGCCGCCAGGGGCGGTCCAGTCCCCGCTGGCGAGATCCGCGCGGGCCGCCGTCTTGCCGTTCCGTGCTCGTCGGTTTGTCTCCCGCCGCCCCCCTGCCCCACCCCGCCGCTCGCCCTGTCACCCCCTCGTTCTGTCGCCCCGTTCTCTCCCATCCCGGTCTCACCCCCACTCGGTGCGTTGCTCCCCCCCCCTCCTCTCTTCGTCCTCCTGGTCCTCGTGGTCCTGCTACGGCAGGTTCGCGTCGTGTCGGCTGGCGGCAACCCTGCCCTGCCGCCAGCGTTCAACGGTGAACGGCGCCGGCGGCAATGGCTGTTCGTTCAAGGTTGACCGATCCCGGCGGTATCAGAAACAAGCGCCGAAGTCGGCACGACACGAGCCTGGCGTAACTCTCCCCTCGGGGGCAATGGAGACGATAGGGTTTGATAGGCATAGCGTGGGATGCATCGACCTCGAGTGGTTGATGTGATGATGCATCATCTATGATGTATATGGAGACACGGGCAATGTGTCGGCCATTTGAGGTTGAGGCATCGCCCCTTTGTGTGCCTATCCCACCCCATCACTGCCCATCATCCCCCCTCGGGCAGGAGTTCGCGCCCGCAGAGGAGCCGGGGGAGGAGGAGGCCACCGCGGCGGACCTCCCGCCAGCGGTGGACGCGCCCGCCGAGCCCGCGCACGACGAGGACCAGGCGCGCGCCCTAGAGCCGCTGCGGTGGCGCTCGGGTGCGTCAGATGTCGTCGGACGTCCGGGCACAGACGAGCCGCACCACAGGCATGGGCAGCTCTCCAGGGGCGCGGCAGGTTTGTATCGCGTCGACCGGCGGCGACCCCGCCGCGGGCGTTCAGGGTTGAACGCCGTTGGAGGCTCAGAGTCGGCCTTCATGGGGCGATCGGGCGATCGAGCGGCCGCCGATCGTTCAAGGCGGAACGATGCACGCGGTGTCGGAAACCAACGCCGGTTTATGCCGGTCGTTGTGCCTCGGAACGGTCCAGGGGTGCCTTGCACCTCTGCCCCTCGGCCCAGGGCTCTTCGCCCCTCCTCCTCCTCTGGATCTTGCTGCAGGTCCGCGTCGTTCCGACCCGCGGCGACCCCGCCGCAAGCTAGCGTTCACGAGGGTGGACTTCGAGCGATCTGACGTTTCGGGCACCACCCGCGGCCACCTCGCCGCAAGCCTTCTGAGCGATCTGCCGTTTCGGACACGGCCGACCGCTCAAAGGGTCGAACGGTCCCCGTGGTGTCCTGAGCTCGTGCCGAAGTCGGCACGGCACGAGCCTGCCGTACCCCTCCCCTGCGGGGTAGCGATGGGGGGAGGTAGGCATAGGGGGCGATGCAGCGACCTCGCGTGGTGGATTTGAGGACGATGCATCGACGATGCGTCGTTGACATCAGGGCAATGCACCTTGAAGAGGGCAAGCACCGCGCGGATTTCTTGGATCCGCGCTTCGGCCCTCCTGGCGGCGCCGGAGGCGCCGCCCCTGGCGCGATTCGCGTGCCAGGGAGGGGGGTCCGGCGTAGGTCCAAGAGATCCGCGCGGAGCGCCAACAAATTGTGTTTATGCCGTGTTCTCTCCCTCTAGTGCTGGCGATGTGTTTCCTTCTCCTTCTCTGCTGGCCAGTGTCGGAGGCCTAGAGGTTGACACCAACAGCAATATCGGCGTTGTGCCTCCACCGAGGGAAGAGCATTCCATCCTCGGTGATGGTGGTAGTATTCTGGCTTTCTGGGCGGCCGAAAGACTACCACCAGCACCGATATCCAGGATCAGCTTCCCCTGGTGGAGGTGGAGGCAGACCCCTGTGCTGGTGTTGGTGTCAATCTTTCCAAGGCCTCCCACGGCGGTGCCCTGCTCCTGGCCTGGGGCCAGGGGCTCCTCTAAGCTCCCAGGTGGCGCCAGGCGGGCGCCTGCGGCAAAAAGCGCCGCGCCGCGCACCCTCGGGCCACGGGCCTCCCACCCCGGGCCTCCAGCCCTGGGCGTCCTTAAGGGCCTTGCTCTCATTGAGGCCTCCCAGCTGGGGTCGCAGCAGAGGGGGCCGGATCAGGAGGGAAAAAAGACACACAGACACAATGAATCGTCGACTCCGGGGGATCCTGGGATTTGTGTCTAGTGATTTGAGAGAGCGTGATCCACCGCCGCTTTACTATGGAAAATTGCCTACCTTTTCCTCTGGAACCCGGGGGTCTCCCCCCCCCCCCCTCCGAAAATCCCCCCCCCCCCTGCCGGAACCCTCCCCCCCCCTGCCGGAACCCCTCCCCCCCCCCCCCCCCCGCCCTCCGGCAAACCCCCCCCCTCCCCTACCCCTTCCCCTCCCCCCCCCCCCTCCCCCTCGAAAACCGGGGGGGGTCACTACCGGTTCGAACCCCTCCCCCCCCCCCCCCCCTCCGGATCCGGAAAACCGGGGGGGGTCACTACCGGTTGGAACCCCCCCCCCCCTCGAAAACCGGAGGGGCGTCACTGCCGGTTACCCCCCCACGCACCGCCAGCAAACGACTCCCCCCTACCACGCACCGCCAGCAAACGACTCCCGGTCCCTACCACCGCTGTTGTTCCCAGCACCACTGTCCTCACCACCACTGTCCCCACTGGTTCCACCACCGTCCCTATTGTCCCCACCAGTGCCCCCACCACTGTCGCACTGTCCCCACTGTTCCCACCACTGTTCCCACCACGGTTCCACTCTCCCCACTGTCTCCACGGACCCAACCACTGCCTATCCCCATTGTCCCCACTGTCCCACTGACTCCTCCGCTGTCCCACTGAGCTGTCCCACTGTTTCCACCACTGTCCCCACTGTCCCCACCACTGTCCCCACTGTACCTCTGTCCCATTGTCCCACCGCCGTCCTCGCCACCGCCTTTACCAGTGTCTCCACCACCATTGTACCCTCCACTGTCCCAGTGTTTCCACCTCATTCCCACTGTCCCCACACCACTGTCCCCACCACCACCGTTCCCACCACTGTCCACTGTCCCCCCTGTTCCCACCATTGTCCCCACCACTGTCCCCACCACTACCGTCCCCACTGTCCCACTGTCCCACTGTCCCCACCACTGTCCCGCTGTCCCCTCACCACTGTCCCCACCAACACCGTCCCCACCACTGTCCGCACCCCCACTCGGTTTTCGAGGGGGGGGGGGGGGGTTCGAACCGGTAGTGACCCCCCCCCCTTTTCATGATGAGCTGGGGGGGGGGGGAGGGGTTCGATCCGGTAGTGACCCCCCCCGGTTTTCCGGAGGGGGTGGGGGGGAGGGGTTCGAACCGGTAGTGACCCCCCCCGGTTTTCCGCCAGCAGCGGTAGAACACGCTCTTTCTGATGAGTGATTTGTGTGTCCCAGGGCCCCTTTATCGAAGGATCGCGCCGCACCGCCGATGCATCGGCGATGCGGCTCGATGTGGAGCCCGTCTTGCTTCACGTCGACGTCGCAGATGCATCGCCCACGTCGACGACGTCCCCAGCCATGGGCGTCCAAGGGCCTTGCGCCCTTCCCCGTCAAGAAATAAAACCCAATAATCAGAAACTTTTGGCGCTCCGCGCAGATTTCTCGGGTCCACGCTTGACCCCCCCTGGCGGCGCCTCCGGTGCCGCCCCTGGCGCGCGGAGCGCGCCAGGGAGGGGGTTCGGCGCAGATCCACGAACTCCGCGCGGATCGCCAAAAGCCTGTGTGTTATGCCGTTTGTTTTTTTGTTCTATCCCAGGGCCTTGCGCCCTTTCCGCGCATCAGCCACATCGGCCTCGGCGTCCGAGCCCCGCCCTCGCCAAGCAGCGATACAGGCAAGGGTTCGGAACTCGTCGAACGCGCGGCGAAGTCCGCGCCCTACCCGTAAGTCTGGCCTATCCCTCTACAGGAGGAACATTCAGAAATAGACAGAAAATAGTCTGGGGGGGATTTTTCTACATTTTTTACTGCATTGACGTATTTTCTGTTTTTTGTCAAAAATCCGCCTGTCAGGGGGACACGCCCGACCTAACCCTACCCCCACCTCCGATCGGTTCAGGGGGATCATGGCTGGTGGGGTTGGGGCTCGGATGTCGCCACCTGCGGTCAGCCCGCATAGTGAGGACGGGCAGCCTTCCCCACGGGTGCCCTGGCATCCTGCCCCGTTGGGCCCGTCCCTGGCTGCTTTGGCTGGCCGCGCCCCCTGCTCGCAGAGTGTCGGCATGGCCTTCCGCGGCCCTTGCATCGTCATCGTGCATCCTTCTTGTACGGGTTGGCCCTTTCTGATCTGGGCCAACGGTGGACTCAAACGGTGGTTTGGCGTTTCTGTGGGCCGTTTTCGAATCGACGTCGTGTTGCAGCACATGCGGACGTGAGAGAAAACAAGGGAAAACGAAACCGACACGATAACGAAACACACTGCTTAGCGAGCCCTGATCTGGGCCAGCACTGTGTCCACCGCTCGCGGCACGAGCCGTATAACAAGCGCAACGGGGCCGGGCCCTCGCCATCGACGCGGACATCGAACGCGGGAAAGTACGACGACGCCTCCACCCCCTCCAAGCCGTCCCCCTTTCCCAAAACCATTCCTCGCAGGGCTCGGGATGTGGACGCCTCTAACTCGGGACATGGTCACAGTAGGAGCCCGACCACCAGAAGCCCTTCACAAGAGACCCAGCCCTGAGACCCCAGGACGTCCACTGATTTTGTCCCTCCCACGTCCCTGCGGGCCCTGATCCCCTTTCTTGTACGGGTGGAGCTATTGTTCGGCGCTCCAGCACTGGGCCCCGCCACTGCGGGGCTGGGAGAGTCCGGCACCTGCTCGCCGGCGGGGGGCGGCGCACGGCATGCCGAAGGTGAAGTCGGGCATGTCCCTCTACAGGAGGAGTGTTCACGAATGGTGAAGAATGACCTGGTGACGATGTTTCGACTATTTCAGATTGTTTGTCTGATCATGTCTGGACATTTTCAGAAGCCCGGCGAAGGTTGGCACACCCGTGCTGCTAGAACGGAGCTCCGGGACATGTTTTTTCTTCCAGGAAGCAGCCCGTTTATTGTTTAGTGTGCTGAGCTTGACTTCAGGAAAGTGTTTCCTTTCTTCCTGGAAGACCGTTTTAGCAGCCACGGATTTGCCAGCCTTCGCCCAGCGTCCAATGTAGGATGACATGCCCGACCTCAGCCGAAGGCGGCGCAAGGGATGAAGACAAAGAGCAGGAGGAGGACCTCTAAGAGGAGGGGAAGAGGAGGAGGGAGGAGGAGGAGGAGGAGGAGGAGGAGGAAGGAGGAAGAGGAAGGAGGACGGAGGAAGGAGGAAGAGAAGGAGGAAGGAGAAGGAGGAAGGAGGAAGGAGGAGAGGAGGAGAGCAGCAAGCAAAACAAGAGGAGGAGGAGAGGAGAGGAGAGGAGAGGAGGAGAGGGAAGAGGGAGAGAGGAGGAGGAGGAGGAGCAGCAAGCGAGCGACGTTGCCCCGTCGCTCGCCTGCTGGGCGCGAGGCTCGCGCCCACCCCAGAGCTGCTGGGGCCGCTTCGGCAGGGGCCTCGCGCGCGAGGGATCGGAGTGGTGATCTTCCTCCTCTTCACCTCCTCCTCCTCCTTCTCCTCCTCCTCGATCGTCCTCCTCCTCCAGCTCCCCCTCCTCCCCCTCTCCCCCTCCTCCTCCTCCTCCTCCTCCTCCTCCCCTCCTCCTCCTCCCCTTCTCCACCTCCCCTCCTCCTCCTCCTCCCCCTTCCCCTCCTCCTCCTCCTCCTCCTCCTCCTCCTCCTCCTCCTCCTCCTCCTCCTCCTCTCTCTCCTTTCCGTTGCCATTTTGGCTCAAGATCGGGACAGGCCCGTTTTGAGTGTGGCAGCCCTTCTTCCAGGGCCACCCAGCTGTCAAAGGCTGGCGGACACCCCCACCACCAGTGCGTCTCATGGCTGATGCAGTCCCTGCCGCGCATGCGAGCACCCAGGAGCGCCAGATGCTTGCAGAGCTTGACGAGATGCCCACCTTCCCCGACGGCGAGCGCTCGGGCAAAGGCCAGGGCACGGGCCGCTTCACCCAGCGCAAGCGCCAGGCCCTCGCTTCGTCTTCAGTCGGTGCTCCTGTACCTTCTCCTCATGATGATGACGATGACGATGGTGACTTTCTCCGGCAACTGTGCAGAGAGGAGTTTGCCTCAATGCGGGACACCATCACCACCGAGGTGTCAGAGTCGGTTGCCAAGACCATCACCTCCAATCACAACACGTTGCTCAAGATGCTGTCGTCCATGCAGGGCGAAGTGGCAAAACAATCCAGTGCCATCGAGAGCCAGGTTCAATCGGCGATCGCACCCAGACTCGACTCGCTCAACAGACGCCTCCAAGCCCAGCTTGACGAGCAGAAGCGCAGCATCGACGCGCTGGAGGGCAGAGCCGACGAGCATGACAAGTCCATCCAGGATCTTCAAGACCAGCTGGCGGAGCTACGTCGCCAGATGGCCATCGCTGAGCAGACTCCCAGGAAGCAGCTGGCTGCTCCCACCTCCTTCGACCGCGAGGAGGACACCACGATCGTTGTTGCCGTCTCACAGCGACCGACTACCTTGGCGTCAGTGGTCTCATCGCTACGCCCGTGGCTCGGCGAGATTGGCTTTGATGATGAACAGTATGAAATCAAGCAGAAGGGCGAGTCCCCGGCCAGGAGGTTCGAGATCTGCTTCTCGGGCTCGGCCACCATCGCCTCGCGCCGTGCCAGCAAGGCCACCTCGCTCCTCAAGGGACCCGATGGCTGGAAAGAGTTCTGGGTCGACCCTCCAGGCGCCGAGCGATGCCGTTTGCACCTGGGCCCCGACAAGTCACCCAAGCGCATCAAGACCGAGGTCACCCTGCGCAAGGCCAGGGCGATCATCGAGCTGCAGTACCCAGGCAAGCGATTCTACTCCGACCGCGAGCATGGCGTCCTCTCCATTGGGTGGGACAAGATCATGCACGTCAACGTCTTCCATGGCGACACCCCGCCCAAGATCTACTGGGACTCTGCGCAGCTTGCCAAGCACGCCATGGCTATCGACACGCTCCGCAATGCTGTCAAGGAGCTCACGCATCCGTCCGACCCCAGCCAGTGGTGTCTTTAGCGCTGCTGGACTATTTCATCTTCCTCCCCCGCCGCCTGGGTCAGCGGCGCCTACGTTTCGGATCGCTACTTGGAATTCTCGGGCTCTTCTTCAGGCTGGCGGGGATAAGGCCATCCTGAAGAGAAAGTATGTTCTCAGTCTTCGCCCCCTATCCACGGTCATCGCGCTGCAGGAGGTGCACCAGGACCACTTCCAGCTCGACTCTTTCTTCCGATCGATTGCGTCGGGCCTCACGATCCACTCCAGCTTCATCTCTGACGCAGATGACGGGCATCGGCGGGGTGGGGTTGCTGTGGTGCTTCCGCCGTTGGCTTGTCAGGGCCCCTCCGCTCCGTCCTCATCATCCACTGTCCTGGTTCCTGGCCGAGTGATGCTAGTCCGTGTTTGGGATGACTGCCGCACGCTCGACATATTCAACATTCACAATCATGGTCTGTCCGCCCAGCAAGTTCGTGAAGTGGCTGCTGCGATACGAGTATCGCAACGTGCTGCCGCCCTCGACCCCGACATGTACACCACCTTTGTCCTCGGGGACTTCAATTTTGCCACGCGCGAAGCTCTCGCGCTCGCTGCCCCCGCGGCGGCCGTGCGCAAGCTGTCGAAGTGCCACCACGTGCAGGCGCCCAAGTGGCGCCAGGCCCTCGCCCTCCTGACCGAGATTGCCTGCGAGGACCCCACGCGCTACGAGAAGTTCAACGACTCGTGCGCGACGATCGACCGCGTCTTCTGCTCGATCACGGGCTGGCAGCTCTGCCAGCTGTTTGTCCAGATTGGCACGCTTGGCTCGCCGGCGGCCGTCTTTGACAAAAAGATCTCTGACCATGCTGCTGTTGTTCTCTCGCTTGCCTGCCGCCCGCCTCGTCCAGTGGAGTCCCGCCCCATTCCCAAACACCTGTTCTCCGAGCCTGGTTTCAAGCGTCGCCTGGAGGGGCTGTGCTCCTGCATCCCGTGGGACTCCATGTCGCCCCCGTTCAAGGTTGAAAAGTATAAGGAGCTTTTGAAGATTTCGGCCGCGGAGACCAGGGACGCCCTCTTTCGAGACAGGCCACATCACCCGCACACCTGCCTCCTGCTCGCTCGTGCTCTCGCCCGTGTGGTTTGGAGACAAGATCTGCGCATGGCTTCCAGGCTCCAGGACTCCCGCCCCCTGGCCATTGACATGATATCGATTACCGACGGGAAGGTCGAGATCCGCCACCCGCCGTCCTTCCAGGCTTGGGTCGACCAGGTCCAGACTGAGGCTGCTGAGTCCGCGAAGGCTGAACTTGAAGATCGCAGACGGCGTGAAGGTGACCGCGTCCAGATTCGTGCCCAGGTCCGCGCACTTGAACGGCGCGCTCGTCTCTGGTCCCCTCTCAACCGAAGGATATCGCTCTCAGCGGTTATTGCGCCTGATTGCTCGGCGGTCAGCGTCCCATCTGATCGACTGCGGGTACTCTCGGAGCACTGGGCCCCTGTCTTCCAGAAAAAGCCGTGGGACGCCGCTGCTGCTGCTCCTTACCTACGCCGCCTTGCCCCTGACCTTCCTGCCGACCTTCACCTCCCCCCGCCGTCGAAAAATATGCTACGGCGTGCGATTCGATCTGCCCAACACTCTGCCCCTGGGCCTGATGCTCTCCCGTATGCTGCGTGGGCGGCGTCCTCGTGGGGGGCTGACATATTATGGGACGCTCTTGGCTGGGTTCTCAGGGGCCAGGAGCTGTTTGCGAATACTAGTGACACGATCCAGATTTTTCTGCCCAAAAACGTCACGGACTTGGAGCTCCGCGATGCCAGCTGCTCCCGCTCCCCAGACAAGGTTCGGGTCTTGGGCCTCAGGAGCTGCGACCTGAAGCTCATCTCGTCCACTGTCAATCGGGCGATGCGACCCGCCCTGGTATCTCTCGCCCCGCCGTGCCAGCGTGGATTCATTCCGGGTAGGAATTTCGGCAACAACATCCTCGAGCTCGACGTGTCGTCCCGTCAGATGTCGGTCGTGCCTCACGGGTCTACCGATATCCCTGTGCTGTATTCCTTGGACTTCGGCCAGGCCTTCCCGTCCCTGAATCAGGACTTCCTCATTCTCTCCCTTCGGGCCCTCAAGCTGCCTGAGGCATTCGTGTCCTTCGTCACGTTCCTATATGCATCGGTGGAAGGGGTTGTCTCGCACCTAGGCTCGCTAGTGCACATCTTCTGGATCCAGAGCGGCATCATCCAAGGTTGTGCCTTATCGGGCACTCTCTATGCGTTGAGTACGGCTGTCTTCTTGGTCGACCTGGCCTCTCGGGTGGAGGCCGCTGGGCCGGGGAAGCCGACCGGGCCTTCTCAAAGGTTGGTTGTTTCTGGATGTTACTGTCGGTTGTATGACTGCAGGGTTTTCCCCTGCGAACTCACTGGGAGCGCAAATGCCTCGTAGAGGATGCTGATGCCGCCGAGCGTTTCAATGCTGCTGCTCATTGCCCAGCCGTCTCGCGGTCGCTGGTAGACCCACCAGTTATCTAGCAGAACGCCTGTTGGGGTCCAGCATAGCATTGGCAATGACAACAAAGAAGTTCTTGGGATCGAGCTTGCTCGGGGGAGAAAACATGTTGCTGCTAATTGCATGCATGGGGGATGGAGGCTTCCCAGATCTCTCCACTGCGCGTGCTGGCCAGGATTCCGATGGGAGTCCAGCCATGCGACGAGTGCATCGCTTTGTCTCCTTGCTCTCTCCTCCTCATCATCATCCTCCTCTTTGCTCCACCTCCTCTCTCCTCCTTGCTCCACGCTCCTCCTGCTCGCTCCCCCTCCTCGCTCATCCTGGCTCTCTCCTTTCTCCTCCTCCTGTTCCTCTTCCTCCTCCTCCTCCTTCTCGCTCCACCTCCTCCTCGCTCCACATCAGAAATGAGTTGGAAGCGTGTGATCCCAAGGGAGGTCAAGGATGCGCAGCAGGGGAGAAGGACGGAGGAAGGAATTGGAGGAAGAGCAGAGAAGGAGAGGGACAGGATGAGGAGGAGGAGTTGGAGGAGGACAGGATGATGACAAGAAGCGGAGGAGAAGAGCAGGACAGAACGAGTGGGGAGAGGAGGAGGAGGCGGAGGAGGAGGAGGAGGAGGAGGAGGAGGAGGAGGAGGAGGAGAAGGAGCATGAGGAGGAGCATGAGGAGGAGGTGGGCAGCGGGACGTGAAGGAGCAGGAGGAGGAGGAGGAGGAGGAAGAGGAGGATGATGAGGAGGAGGACAGGGACATTTTTTCTGATAGGCAGACAGCACGAGCAAGACGGTTGGAGGGTATGAGGAGGAGGAGGAGGAGGGAGGAGGAGGAGGAGGAAATCGGCAGGACGAAGGAAATAGGAGGAGAAGGACAGCAGTAGAGGGAAGGCGAGTCTGGAAGCGGACATCCCCCCCCCGAGGGTGGCGAGCCCGAGGCGGACGACTACGAGCGCCTGCTAAAGAAGGCCGCTGGGCATTCTCTTGCCTCGCTCTCGCCCGCGCCCCTCCCTGGGCCTGTCCCCCTCGGGCCTCCTGCCTCCTCCTCCTCCTCTCCCCTCCTCCTCCTCCTCCTCCTCCTCCTCCTCCTCCTCCTCCTCCTCGAGCCTCCCTCCTCGCTCCTCGCTTCTCCTCCACCTCCCTCCTCATCCTCCCTCCTCCCTGCTCCGTCCTCATCCTCCTCCCTCATCCTCCCTCCTCATCCTCCTCCCTCCTCATCCCCCTCCCTCCTCATCCTCTTCGCGCCTTCCACCTCCCTCATCCTTTTCGCTCGTCGCGCCCCCTCCCTCCTCGCTCCTCCTCGCTCCGCCCTCCTCCCTCGCGGACCACCAGAGCGGGCACGAGCACGCCCACGCCCCACGCGAAGCAGATCGGATAGCAACAGCCTCCCTGGCGCCTCCCCCCAGCAGCTCCCGCTTCAAAGATCTGTCAATGTTTCAGTCTTTCCATCCGGACCCTCTGGATTGAAAGGCCTCTTCAGTCTCTCAAGCTTCTCAAACGTTCCGGACATCTTCCAGCCGAGCAGGTCCCTCCCCGCACTGAGTGACCAGCATCTCCCTCCTCCGGGCGGGGCTAGGACGAGGACAAATCCGGTCCAGAGCGTGTCGGAACGCTCTCAGAGTGTTCCAGAACGCTCTGAGAAGGCCGCGGCGCCCAAGACATCCTCCAGAACCGCCGGCCGGCTCTCAGAGATAATCGATTCATCCGTCACCTGATGTTATCCTCGTCCTGGCTCCGTCTTCTTCCTCCCCCTCTCCGTGGCCTCTCTGTGTCTCTCGGGGCCGGGCTCGAGATGGGCTTGGAGCGGGCGGCGCGGTCTTCGGCCGCAGATGGCGGTAGGCCTGCCCTTGGCGAGAGGTTCGGGTTGGTGGTAGTGGACGGTGACCTACATGGGGAGTGGAGAAAAAGGGCCCTGAAGGGGCTCTTCATGCTTCAGGGCCGTTGAGGAGCAAATGGGCCACAGAGGGCCACTTTAGGGCCCCTTGTCTTCTTCACCCTACTTCACCACCCGCCCATTACCATTACTCCCAGGGCCACCTCCATTTACCACCCACCTCTATTTACCATCGGGGACTACGCTGGGTATGGTTACGCCGGGGTGTGGTTTGTGATCGGCACCGTTGGGGCCTGGGAGGCACGACGCTGTCCTCGTCGGGCCTTCTCGGGGCGCGGGATAACTCTATCGAGGTCCCCGCGCGCCCCTCAGGGTGCCCCCCAGGATGTTCCCCAGGGTGCCGGTTGCAAATCACACCCTTGGCAAACCACACCCTTGAGAGTCGTCGATGCCACCCCCTCTTCCCCACCTACCACCCGCCCTTTACCCCCGGGCCACCCCCATTACCCGAGCATTTTCTGTGGGTGGAGGGCAAAGGGTGCAATCTGAAATGCCGTTTCGATGGATGTTCGAGGCTTGAATCTGCAAAAGGTGACTCACAAGACGGATTGCTTGTCGAGGTGCAAAAGCACATAAGGATTTCACCCTGAGCCCTCCACCCTAAGAACATGCTCAGATTACCACCCGCCCTCCGACTCTGGAGGCGGGGAAGGGGAGGAACGGGGGGGAGGATGAGGAGGAGGAGGATGAGGAGGAGGATGAGAAGGGGAGGAGGAGGAGGAGGAGGTGGAGGTGGAGGTGGAGGTGGAGGTGAAGGAGGAGGAGGAGGAGGAGTTGTGGTATAAAGGGGTGTGGTGCCAATGCTGGATCTGGCGAGGTGATCCATCATAGATAGCATCGCCATTTTCAAGATTGGCACCACACCCCTTCAGGCCTCACCCCTTTCCAACCTCCGGACCGACGGCCCTCGTCGCTCTCTGTCCGGCGAAAGGAGGTGCCCAGAGGGCATGGGCTGCGCTGGCCCGGCCTGAAGTTCAAGCGGAGGGGTGAGACGTCGGAGGAGGGAGAGGTACCAATGCCGTTCCCCCCTCCCCTCGTGTTGCCGGCTTGTTGGGCTGGGCCTCTTGTGAGGCTCACGTCGCTACCGCCAAACAGGCCTCGAGATTCTGGTCAGAGCGAACCCGGGAGAGGTCCGGGGAGTAGGGGTATGGGTACCTGTTGTTTTCCCCAAGAAGGGCCGTGATGCAGAAGATACCGTTCAACGGTGCCGAGCGCCAGGCTCCACCTACGAAGTGTTCGATCAACGCTGTGCAGGCCTGAGTGTTCTCTGCCCAGGGGCGTTGCGGCCACTCGCGCGACGCGTCAGCCCAGGATGCGCGGCGCGCGGGACCGAGGACTGGGCGAGTGGACGGGGGGGTACGTTGTGAACCCAGCATCTGCCTGGGGGCATATCGAGCTGTGGGCGTCGGTGCCCAGCTCGGGGTGGCCCTCTGTCGTTGGGTTCAGCACGGCCAGACCTCGGTTGGAGCAGCATCCCACAGTCGTCAGGAGGGATGCGCAGTGAGGGGGCGCTGCAGGGCCATGTCGTAGTCGGGGCCTCGGCTCCTAGCGGTGCCGCGCGCCTCCTTGGTAGCTCCGCCACCGAGGTCGCCGCCCCCGCGCGACGTGTGTGTGGCGTCGACGCCTCCCGGCTCGGCGCCCCGCACGGTCGGCCTCGGCCCGCCGCAGCCCCGCCGTGGCCCGCCGTCGATGCCGAGGTCGAGCCTGCGCTCCTCGGCCTGCAGCTTGGCATCGCTCGGACGAGTGCATTTTTCCTTTGACGAGGGCCATCGAGGAGCATCCTTGATCATTTGGCGAAAAAACCACACACGAAACCGAAAAAAGCACAGGGAATGGACGTCCGAGCGATGGCGAGTGCAGGCGGGGGCCGTGCATTTTGACGGAGTCCACCACCCGTGCGGCTACGACGCCGCGGTGCCCGGCGACGGCGTCGGCGCTGCCCCAGCCGACCTCGGGCGTTTTCGGCGGCCCGTCGACGCGCACAGGCGGTGCTGGCGATCGTGGCGACGACGCGGTGATCGAGGCGGGGCTGAATGCTCCGAATGGCCCGCGCGGCGGCGGCGGTGGCTTATGCGGCCCCGTGTTCGCTCCCTGCGACGCTCGGGTAAAGCGTCGCGCCGGCTGCGCCAAGCTTGGAGGCGCCGCGGGCCGCGTCGGAAGCGTGCGATACGCTGGGCACCCAGCGTTGGGAGGCCAGCGCAGCGCGGGCTCGGCTGCTCGGCGACGCCGACGCCCTGCGGGGCGGTGCAGCGCTACAAGCTTCTGCGGCCGCGCTGAGCGGGCTCGGGCAGGCCCTCGCTGGCATTGCCGCCATGGCGCCCGCCGCGCCGCCGCCGCCGCCGCCGACGACCTCCCCGATCGCAAGCAGCTGTGATCCCTGGTGCTGGTCGCGGTGTGCGTGTGCGTGCTCATCATTTGCCCGTTTGATGGCCGCCCGCCCCCGCCGCCTCGCTGCCCCCCCTATGCCGCCAGTGTGGGGGGCGGCCGCGACGCTCCCCGCCCTCCTCGCAATGGCTGCTGCGGCCCGTGCCCCGCCACTGCCCCGTGAGGGCCAGGCAACCTTCCGCTGCTCGGGCTGCTTGGCCGGCGCACGCGCGCACGTGTGACCCGCGGACGACTCGTAGCCAGGCCCAGCCCGCGACGATCGAACAGCGAGCGCGTGATCATCATTGCCGCAGCCTCGTTCGGCCAGGTCGTGTGATCTTCGGCCGCGCTGCGGAGCGCCGTCTGCCGTGCCGAGGACAGCGTGAGGCTCCTCCCCGAGGTGGCACCCTCAAGCCGCGTGACGATCGGATTCCTCGTCAGAATGAGCGGGCCGAAAAGTCATTCATTGTCCCTGGGTGCCTGGTTGAAGTGGGATTCCCTGGTCTCGGACAGGTGGATCGACCCTGCCAGCAGATCTAGGCGGTATGATGACAAGGACATTGCCCACGTAATGGAAGACCACGACCGACGCCTCCACCACGGGATCGAGGAGGCGTGGTATAGGTTTGTCCAGGAGCGGCGCGCTGCAGAGGGGCAGGAAACGGAGGAGCAAACGATCGACGCCCGGTCCTGCTTCGCAGCGTGCGCGGCACACTCCTGAAGATGATCTACGGGGGTGATAGACCCATCACCGGAATTCCCGGCGCCTCCCCCTGGGACGGCGGGCGCGTTGTTTTGGCCCACATGGCCTCCTGGGCGGATGCGGCATGGGGGACAACTGGCAGGCGTCACGGGAGTCCTTCCTGGGGTCGCGGGTGGCTTCTCGTGGCGCCGACCCCTGCAGGTGCGGCGCGGCCACCCGGGCACCCCTCCTGGCGAGCCGGGGCACCCGCAACATGGGCGCCCCCCTTGCTCGCTCAGTACCGCCAGCCCACCGCTGCAGCAGAGGCGACCGAGCCTCCACAGGACGGGGATACGGTCCACCTCCCAGGGCCAGCGGCGTCCGGTGGCGCCGACGAACGCGATAGGCCAGCACCTGGGAGCGCAGACGCAGACCCCCCCGAGGAGCCGCCCAAGCATTACCTCCTGCTTTCAAAAGGCATTAAAATGCACGGTTCGCATACATCGCACATCAACTTGAAGTTTCGATTTCGTTTGGTCTGCGACGGTTCTGTGCAGATGTTCGTGTCTCCTGTAATCCATCTGGCTTGCGTGCCAGCGCCCGACGCCTCCTCTCGGCTTCGCTGAGTTGGGGTGACCTGCGCAGACTCCGTGAGCTCCCTAACGAGCTCTGTATCCCCTGCGCCAGTCTAGCTTCCCCCTCCTTGTCTTTCCATCATGTTCCTGTTGTTTCCCTATTTGTCTCGCGCAGTCAAGACCATGGGTTTCTCTATCTCCCTTTCTCTTCCCTCCCTCTTATCGCGGCGGTCCCCGCCCTCACCGGGCCACGAACTTCTGGGATCTGCAAGGACGGCGCTTCGGAGTGTCACAACACAGCCGTTCAGGAGTAAAGTGGATTGGGGATATGGGCCTGGCGCGACCTGCCAGGATAATCGTACGAGGCACGCAGTGGGAAAGAGGAGGAGAATCTGATCAAGGACGCGCGGTAAGTGGCCACTACAATTTCAATTGATGCCAAAGGTAACGTCACCGTTCGTGTTGCCATCCGTGTCGCCGTTAGTGTCGCCATTCGTGCCGCCGTTCGTGTCGCCTTTTCGTGTCGCCGGTAGTGTCGGCGTTCATGTCGGTGATATTGTCGATTGGGATGGCTGTTCGTGCCGCAATTCACGTCGCCGTTAGTGCGGTAGCTTCGCCAACCATGTCGCCATTCAGGGCGACGAAGTCGCAGGTTCGAGCCGAACGCGTGGGCATGGAGACAAACCCACATGCACTAATTGTATTGCGCGGGACAAGGAAAGTCTTCTTTTTCGATGCTTCACGGTAATCACGGCTAGGCCGCTGCTGAGATAGCAGAAACATTGGTGTAGCCATTAGTGTTGTCACCGCCGTGCTGCAGTGTCTCCGGAGATGTCGCCGTTAGCGTCGCCATTCGCGTTGCCGGAAGTGTCGATTAGTCTCGCCATTTGCGCCGCAATGAATGTCGCTCGTTCTCGTCGTTAGTGTGCCTCTGGCAGTCTTCTCGGAGCCTTCTAGTGGCTTGCAGGTATCCTGGTGGGCCCGGGAAATCCAGCAGCGACCTCCAAGACTCGTCACAGAATTCAGAGCCCTCTCGAGGCTCTCTTGTGGCCCCTTGGACGGCCCTTGGCAGCTTTGACCAGGGGCCCAGGAGGACCCGTAGGGGACCCCCAGAGGCTTCCTCGGAGGTGGGCTCCTGTCCCGGGCATTTGGGCCGCCAAACGCTGCTCACCCGACGTGCCCAGACCATCTACTGTTATCAGGCAGGCTGTCGCCTGAGTCCCTCAGCACTGCCTGCACGCACGCTGATGGCCACACCCGGGCAAGAAGAAGCCCCTCGCTTTTCAATCACGTTCTTCCCGCCCAACCCCCCTCCCCCGCCTCCTCACACATTCGTGCTCTTCTACCGCCTCCTCCCTTCACCCTCCTCCTCCACTGCCCTTTTCCTCCTCGTCCTCCAACCCGCCAGCCTCCTGGTTGATGGGCCAATTTTCCACCACCACCACCACGACGGTGGGGGGATGGGGAGGTCCTCCTCCTCCTCCTCCTCCTCCTTCCTGTCCTACCTATGGTAGTAGTTGTGGAGGATCGTCCCCTCAATGGTTGTCCCTGCTCCTGCCCCGCCGCCTCGTCCTCCTTCTCATTATTCTACTCCTCCTCCTCCTCCTCCTCCTCCTCCTCCTCCTCCTCCTCCTCCTCCTCCTGCAAAGGCCAGCGCGACGGTCTGTGCGCAGACCGCAGGCCTCCCCCCCTGAGCTCCTCCAGCAACACCAAGATGAAGTAGGCGACCTTCACCGCGCCCCGGCCGCGGCGGCAGCGCCGGCTAGCCGCCCAACTCCTCGGCCAGTGCGGCGCCGGCCGCGCGCGCGCGCTCCTGGCCGAGCGCGCTGCGCAGCTGGCGCGCCGTCGCAGCGTGCAGCGCGACGCTGAGCTCGGCGCCCCAGCGCCGGGCGAGCGCCCCCGCCACGGCCTCGGCGCCGGCGTCGTCGCCGAGTTGCTGCGCCCAGTCGCGCGCCAGCTGCCGCAGGTGCAGCAGCGCCGCCGGGCCGTGCCGGCCTCCAGCGCCAGCGGAAGGACCGGCCAGGGGGCGCGGCCCTCCGGGTAGCGCCGGCGTTTGTCGGCCTCGGCGTCCCGGTTGACCGCGCCGTCGCGGCTGGCGGCGGCGTCAAACGCGCGCTCCTCGCCTGGTACGCCGTGCCGCACCGTGACGTCGGCGAAGAGCCGAGGGCACCGGGGCCGTTGGGCCTCGAGGTCGAGGATGCCCTCCTCGCGCCGCGTCGTCAGGGCGGCCCCGCAAGCCACGCAAGGCCCCGCCAGCGGGGCGAACGCGCAGCCGTGCGCGCCGCAGGCCTGCGCGGTGCAGCGCCAGCGCCACCGGTCCCAGGCGGGGACGTGCACCTGCCTCTCCGTGTGGAATCCGCACTCGTTGTGAATGCGTTCCCACACATCCTCGAGGTCGCGGCTGCGCGCCTTCGTGCCTCCCCCGCAAGCGCAGCGGTAGGCGTGCTGCGCTTGGCCGCAGAGGGGCTCGTTGCAGAGTTGCCCGGCGCGCGGCCCAGTGCGGGTTCGGTTCTGGCAGCGGCTCCCGGGGGGTGCGCTGTCTTGCCCGAGCAGCGCTCTCGCTGTGGCGCGGTAGTCCTCGTCGCTCAGGCGCTGCCGGTGGCCGCCCGTGGCCAGCTGCCAGCCCGCCGCGTGCGGCCCGCCGCAGGAGCGGAGCAGCGCCGGTGCCCCCGGGGTGCCCAGGCCGCTCAGTAAGGCTTCGTAGTTGTTTTGATCAAGCCTTCGTGTGAGCGTCTTCTGGGCCCTCTCCAGGGGTTCTTGGGCGAGCTCCCGCCAGGACGGCAGCGGCGCGGAGCCGGCAGCGCCGCCAGTGCGTCCCGGCAGGCGACGGCGAGCGGCAAGGTGGAAGCCTCCAAGTCAAGCAGGGCCTGCAGGCCCGTCCGGCTCTGCACGGCAGCGAGGCTCTGCGCCCACGACGCCGCCCAGGCAGCGTCGGCGAGCTGGGCCTGGCTCCGCAGGCCCCGGCCGCCCAACCGCAGCGGCAGCTGGCATTGTTTCTCCTGCGCGGCCGAGAGGGGGTCCAAGCGTGCCAGGTCCCGGTAGGCTGCTAGCGCTGCGCGGTCGTAGGCGGCGGCTGCGGCCCGCGTGCTCGCCGGCGGGCTTGTGCGGAGCAGGTGCGTGAGCTTGCCGCCCCCGCAGTGCCAGAGCAGGAGGCCGGCCGCCTGCGTCGCCGGCCAGTGCGGGGAGGCCTGCGCGGGCAGCCGCGCCAGCTTGTCCAGCAGCGTCGCGGCCCGGCTCGCTGTCTCCGCGCAGCGGTCGGTCGTGAAGGCCACGATGCCAAGGTCCACCCGGCGCTCGTCGCTCGCGGCTGGCAGGTTGCCAGGAGGCAGCGGCTCGCCCAGCGGGGCGCCGACCAAGGTCAAGCTGGCCGCGCGCCACTGGGCCTCGAGGCCCGCCGGGCAGGGCGCGCGCGCAGGCCACGCCTGTGTCTTGTGTGCCTGTAGCTCCAGTCCGTAGGCCGCAAGCGCTTCCCCCGTACCACATCCCTTTATCCACAACTCCTCCTCCTCCTCCACCTCCACCTCCACCTCCTCCTCCTCCTCCTCCTCCTCCTCCTCCTCCTCCTCCTCCTCCTCCACAGCCGCCTCGTCCGTCTCCTTCTCCATCCCATCGTCCTCTCATAAACCTAAACCGCCCTAAGTGGCACCTAGAACATTTGCATCTGGCACCTAGAACTTGGTCGTCTTCGGGCCAATTGGCCTCGACACAGCGCGGCCGTCAGCCGATTCGGACCTACTCTCCCTGGAGAAGCCTCGGCGAAAGCAGCCGCAAGGCCGCAATATATGGCTTTATTATTCGATCCGTATTGGGCACGCTGGGGGAGGAAGCCATAGGTTTGTCCTCTTGGAGCTTGTCCCTTCCCCCTTATTCCTCTCCCCAGTCTAAAAAACCCCCACCGGAGGAGGAAACTTCTGGACATTGAAAGTACCTTCGCCCTCCTCTCCTCCTCTTCCTCCTACTCCTCCTCCTCCTCCTCCTTCATCCTCCTCCTCTTCCTCCTTGATTACCCTCCTTCCTCCTTTCCTCTTCCTGTCCATTTTCCTCCTTCTCCTCCAGTCTCGGAAAACAAACCGGAAACTTTTTTACTTGCAAAGTGCCTTCCCCTTCCTCCTCGCTTGTCCCCCTCTTTCCTTCCTCCGCCCCTCCTCATGTCATTCTTCCTCGCTTCTCGCCTCCTCCAGTCTCGGAACCCCCACCGGAAATTTTACTGCAAGTATCTTCCCCCTTCTCCTCCTCCTCCTCCTCCTCTTCCTGCTCCCTTCCTCCTCCTCCTGTCCCCTTCCTCCTCCTCCTCCTCATGTCCTTCTCCTCGTTCACCTCCTCCAGTCTCGAAAACCCCACCGGGAACTTTACTGCGAGTACTTTCCTCCTCCTGTCCCCCTCCTCCTCCTTGCGTTTCTGTCCTCCTTCTCCTCCCAGTCAGTCAGTCAGTCAGCAAGTCAGTCATATCCTACATCCCAATCCTATTCGTCGTCATCAGGCTCATTCCCATTATCCTCCACATCCTCCTCCTCTTCTTCCTCTTCCCCCTCCGAGACCACGACGTCGTCGCCGCTGTCGTTTTCGTCGCCGCCGCCGCCGCCGTCGTCGTCGTCGTCGTCGTCGTCGTCGTCACCGTGGACGTGGTCGTGGTCGTCGTCGTCGTCGTCGTCCTCGTCGCCGTCGTCGTCGTCGTCGTCGTCGTCGTCGTCGTCGTCGTCGTCTCCCCTCCTGGAGCCCCCCCGCGGGCTGCCCCTCACGGCGATGGCGGGCCTCCGCCCCCTGAGGGGGGGCGCGCCCGAGCCCCGAGCGCATGCGTTGGGTACCCCAGTCGGGGAGGGAGGAGGAGGAGGAGGAGGAGGAGGAGGAGGAGGAGGAGGAGGATGAGGAGGAGGAGGAGGAGGACCCTCACCCCCGAGGTTGCATTTTTTTCGCGACGTGGCCCCCGGGAATCTGGACCAAATTTTGTTCATCCCGAGTGAAGGTCAGTGTGAGAGGGCTCTCGAGGGGCACCAGGAGTGGGACAAGAGGACCCCAAGAGGGCTCCAGGAGGAGCGCGCCAGGTCTCATCGAGAACAGCGGTTCGATGAGACCTGGGCCTCCTTCTCTTAGAGTCCTCTTGAGGCTATCTTGAAGCCCCCTAAGGGCTCTCTATTAGCCCCTAGACGGGGCCAGGACAGGCAGGACAGGGTGGGCCGGTCCTCGAGGAGCCCCGGAGGGAGCCAAGACGGCCCCGAGAGGGCTCCAAGAGGAGCGCGATAGGTCTCATCGAAAACGGCGGTTCGATGAGACCCATAGCGCCCCTCTTGGAGCCTTCTTAGGGCCCTCTTGGAGCTCTCTGGTGGCTCTCTTGGAGTCCCAGAGCGGAAAGCGCACGAGAAGGAGGAAGAGGAAGAAGAGGATGCTACTACTACTACTACTACTACTACTACTACTACTACTACTACTACTACTACTACTACTACTACTACTACTACTACTACTACTACTACAACGACTACAACGACTACTACAGCAAGTACTACTACTACACTCTTTCTACTGCTGCTACTACTACTACTACTACTACTACTACTAGTACTACTACTACTTCTTCTACTACTACTACTACTACTCCGCGATGACGATGATGATGCTGATGGTGATGATGATGACGCCGATGGTCACGACGATGAGGGTGATGATGATGTGAGGAGGGGGGGGAAGGGGGAGGAGGAGTAGAGGAGGAGGAGAGGAACGCGGGTCGACGTCTCTTCAAAACGAGGACCCAACACCACAGGATGGTTGGGAAAATATGTATATAAGTGTATATGCGTGCGCGTGCGCGTGGACGGTTGTGCATATATGTGTATATGCGTGTATACACATGCACGCGGCACAAGCCGCGCGACGCAGTCGACATGGTGCCATGGGCTACATGTTGTTCGATAAGCATATTATGTTGCGCCATAAAGAAAGCGACGTGGACAATGGTTGGGGGTGGGCTTATGCATCAGTGTATGTGGCACCATATATGGGCGGGCCTCAAGCGGAATTGGTTCCCCGGAGGCCGGGCCTCAAAGCGGAATTGGTCCCCGGGAGGTCCCGGGAGGCATTCTTCAAGCCGGAATTTGGTTCCCGGGAGGCCCGGGCACCATGACCTCAAGCTGGAATTGGTTCCCGGGAGGCCCGGGCACCATGACCTCAAGCCGGAATTGGCTCCCGGGAGGCTCTCCCGGGAAGGCGCCCTCAGCGAAGACCGGCCGACTTCAATGAGCACGTTGCCGGTTTGGACGATGGCCGCCGGAAATGTCCCGGGAGGGTCTTCCGGGGGGCTTGGGAGGGCTTTTGGTTGGGCGGAGTTTTGCCGGTCTAGAAGAAG